>BLQM01000113.1:57603-72619 GCA_012489335.1 Triparma laevis f. inornata
CCCCCCCCGTCTCCTCCTTCAAATACGCGATCAAATCCTTCCTCTCCCCCGGTTTCTTCAACCCCGCGAAAACCATCTTCGTCCCCTTAATATACTTCTTCGGCGCTAACAAGTACTCGAAGAGGGTATCGTCGTTCCAGATTATGCCGGAAGTTTTGTTGGCTGTGGAGTAGGAGTAGTCGATGGCTTGGCCGGATTGACGGCCGAAGAGACCGTAGAGGTTCGGACCTTGTTTATGACCGTCGCCTGCGATGCGAGGAGCGAAGCGACGAGTTAGTTTTTTACATGTTCTCAATGTCTTGTCACTCTCTCTTCACATCCTCGTTTGGAGCTACTCGTTGTCGTCACATTCGTGAGGAGGGACTTACCCTCGCTCAAAGTGTGACATTGCGAGCACTTTGTTTTAAAGATTTTGGCTCCCTTTTTCAGTGACATTTCGTGGTAAAATTAAACTGCGGTTTTAGTGGGTATTATTTGAGGGGTTAGAGGAAGCGCCGATTTTGGAGAGAATGAGGGAGAGAGGAGGAGATTGTCGGCCGCTGAAACCGACACGTTATGAAAGTTGTTCGTTTACTTCCCACGAGCGTCATACGAATTATGAAGTATTTCTTCTGGGCTAATTAGCGTCATCTGCACCACTGATAATCTGTGCGTGAGCTTAGGAGCCTCGTACAACGCACACAATTGGATCAACTTCTCAGAGCAATTGCAAAGACGGAGACTTTTCTACGTCGATTTTGATTCACCAACACGACTCCTCGTAACCACATCGGTATTTTACCCCACCTACGACCAACCATCTGACCAATCAACGCTCATAAACAACAAAAACCTCAATAACCCTCGGTCGAGCTCAACTCGTTTTTCACTTCCTCCTCCACCCCCATAAACCATGCCACCCAAACGCCGACACTCCATCCTTATGGTTTCCGACTTCTTCCTCCCCCGCGTCGGCGGCGTCGAAACCCACATCCGCTCCCTCTCCTCCAAACTAGCCGAGGTGAGCCTACGCGTTCTCGTCTCGATGCTCATACGCCCCACGCCTCACCCCTCACCCCCTCCCTCCCTCCCTCCCCCCCTCCCAGAACCACAAAGTAACAATCCTAACCTCCTCCTCCAACTCCTCCCACGGTCTCCTCCCCCTCGGTCCCCTAAAAATCTACTATCTCCCCCTCCTCCCCCTCTCCTCCGGCACCTCCCTCCCCACATTCTTCTCCTCTTATATCTTCTTTAAAACTGTAATTATCAGAGAAGGGATTACATTAGTACACGGACATCAGGCTACGAGTGTGTTGGCTAACGAGTGTTTATTTTACGCCAGGTAAGCATGCTTTCGTCTTCGTCTAGTTTGGGGGTGAAGTGCGTCTCGTTGAAAACCGACAACGAGAACGTTCGCCTGTACACTTTCGCTACCGCGTAAAACCCTCCGCGGTTACTGCTTTGCTTAGCCTCGCCCTATCGCTTTCCTAGTCCTTCCGTAACCGGCCTCGACGAACAGATCGATGAGGCTCAACAACGGAGTCAGCACCCTCGACCGCGAGAAGCACACTGACAGCGATACCGTCGTGCTGCTCGTCGACGGGCTGAGAAGCCTGAAGATCCCCTCTGGGCTCAACCCCCGAGGCTTCCTCAAGAATGACCTCCGTCACGACCCGGCTCTGGGGACGGCGGACATCCTAGGCGTAAACCCTTAAAAAGCTCGCTTCGCAATTCTAACGTCGTCGCTTCGCTCCCGGGCGTTCGTCCTCGGCTCGCTTCGTTTCATCTCCAACGTTCACAGCCTCCTCAACATCCCCACCTGCTCAACCGATCACTCTCTCTTTCCTTTAAACGACCTCGCAACCCTTCACCTCTCCGCTGCTCAGCGTTTAGTTGCTCGAGCTGACATGCATATAGGCGTGAGTGAAGTTACCTGCGCTAATGTTGTTTTAAGGAATAAAATTGATGTGAGTTAATGTTTAGTCCACTTTTCGAATTAAGAAGGAATTTAAATGATTATTTTCTAACCGTTTTTTGCAGCCGAATAAAGTTAAAACAATACCTAACGCTGTTGACGGTTTAGTGTTTAAACCTTTAATAAAATCTGAGAAAGGGAATAAATATGATAGAATAAAGATTGTTGTGTTAAGTAGATTATGTTATCGTAAAGGTACAGATATATTAATCAAGGTAAGCGGAGCGAATATCATATTCCCAGCTCGTCGCTTCACTCAGCCTCGTCGCTCCGCTCCTCACTGTCGCTCTGCTCCTCGCTGTCGCTCCACTCCTCGCTGCTCCAAGCTCGCACCTCCTTAATCCTCGGACTGAGCTTGTCGAAGTTGTCATCCAAGTACCTGAACATGCCCCCGAAAACGCTCACGGGACCATCAGTAGTCTAGTCCCAGTTGGCCAAAGCCGCCGTCATTTACCAAATTCCTCATATGCCCCGGAACGATGTTCATCGGCGGCGGGCTCACAATGCCCAAATTACTCCACATGACCTGCGGAGGACAGACGGCCTCGCCCAGAACCGGCATCACCGCGAAGCACTCAAAATACGACGTTCCCTACGTTCTCGTGGCACGCACTAATAATTAACTAACACGATATTAACGTCGTAGGTAATACCGGAGATAATAAGAACAAACCCTCACGTCGATTTTTTAATCGGCGGCGACGGTAATAAATCCCTCCCCCTCCTCGAAATGATAGAAAACCGTAATCTCGAATCCCGCGTTACAATGTTCGGCAGCGTCAGCCGTGATAACGTCCCCTCGTTCCTCCAACGAGGTGACATATTCTTGAATACTAGTTTAACGGAGAGCTTTTGTATTGCGATTTTGGAAGCTGCGTGTTGTGGGTTGGTGGTGGTAAGTACGGATGTGGGAGGGGTTAGGGAGGTTTTGAGGGGTTGTAAGGTTGAGAGGGAGGGGGGGGTTGTTTATGGGGGAGTTGGGGAGGTGAGAATAAAATAGAAGAGGGATGAGGTTATTATTTTAAACTAACGAAGAAATTTATGCAGATGGTTGAAGCGGTGAAGGAGGGGGTGGAACGACACAAGGCTATGGTCAGGGACGGAGTGAGAGAGAACAGGAAGCTAGAGTGGTGGAAGGTGAGAAGAGAAGTGCTGAGTCGCCTCAAACTAACGTTCTAAACTAACTCGGCTCTCTTCGCTCTCGCCCCGCCGCAGGAATTGTCTAAAAAGTATACCTGGACCAAGATCGCAGGCCAGGTCGAAAAAGTCTACGACGAAGTCTCCGAAAATAAAACCCCCCTCTCCCTCTGGGAGATGATGGAGGTTTGGTGCACCAACCGTTCGTACATAGAGGCCTGCGTTGCCGTCGCGTTCTCTTTGATGGTGTTGTTGGGGATGAGGGCTATTGATTTGTTTAGGAACGAACGGACCGTGGAAGTTGATACGGAGAGGGATAGGCTTTATGATAATGGGGGGGGGAATAATAGCAGGGGTAGAGCACGGAGCAAGGTGAGATCTCCACGTCGGCGTATCTTTCTTCGCTACTCGTTTCTAACACGGCTCGCCGCTCCTCGCTACGCTCGCCGCAGAGCAGGGGAGGCGCTGAGGGGAGACGACGTGGTAGTAGAGGCAGGCCGACGAATTAGAATTTTGACAGGGTTGCGCATTAGTATGATAATAAATATAGATAAATGATATTTTGGCATAGTGAAAACAACAAACGCTCCCCAACCCCAATCCCCACCCCTACTCAAGACACTACTCAAGACATTCAATGAACCTATCCGTCTGAAACATCTCATGCGACGTCAAATCCTGCCAATCATACCTAAACCCATACAACACTCTCGGTTCGCACATCAGGACGTCCTCAAAATACTTCACCTCGACGTCCAACTTGACCATCTTCGGGCAATTCTCCGTAACAATGGCTTCCAGGCTCCCGATCTTCGCTATGTCTTCCTCGGCCTTCAAAGATCCAACGCCGTTCTTCGGGAACATGACGGAAAAGTTGAACGCCTCCAATGAAGGTATCCCCGAGCCAAACCCGGTGGCGTTTGTCACACTGTACCCCTTCAGAGTCAGGGAACGCAGCGCAGGAAACTTCAAATGATCGCCCTTGATGTAGCGCGACCAGAGAGCCGGCTCAGCGCCGTACTTGCCTTTGTCGCTTTTCGTCCACGTGTAGTTCGACTTTTGGGCGCACGAGAGGCTTAGATCTTCGAGGTTCGGGCAGCTCGCCGCCACGTTCTCGAAGAAACGTTCGGTAGCGATCGTCAAGATGTTGGCGGAGTAGTCATTATTGTCCGAATTGATGAGCGAGAAATAGTCCTGCTGGTTGAACCTGTCCAAATGCAACTTGACCAACGTATCGTTCGTAGCAGTTTGTTGGAGACCAGTGAAACTCCTACTCGGCGAGTAGTTACAATCGTCCAGCACCAATTGACTGAGCTCCGGAATCTGCGGCGAGCGCGAGTGCGAGCGCAGCGAGCGTGTTAGTGGCGGAGATAGCTAAAACGAGGAGGTAATCGCGTGCTGCCGTCGTTCGCTCTCACCTCGGCCGGAAACGCCTCGAACAACGCCTTCATGTTCAAACTGCCGTAACCTCCCGTTCCCTCAATCTTCGTGATCAGCGTCTTCACTGTCGGGGTCGGGCGTTCCCCGAGCGTTGCGCCGTCGAGCTTCGGTTTCGTGCCTTTGACGTACTTCCCCCCCACCGACGCCTGCCTGACCAGCCCAGCGACCCTCGCGATCTCGGTCAGATTCGACTTGCTCTTGTCGAAGTCCCTGAACGAGATGCTCTCCAGGTAAGGACACTAGTCGATAACGGACATCATCGTTTGGCACTTATCCATCTCGATGTGCTTGAGAGTGCTCCCAAACAGCTTCCCTACCAACGCAGCCAGCTGCGACGAGCGTGAAGATTGGCGTTGACGAATTAGAAATGCGTAAACGCATTTACGCGAGTGCGAGTGCAGCGAGCGTTTTAGTGGTGGAGATAGCGAAAACGAGGAGGTGATCGCGTTATTCAACTCGTCTTTTCGCTCCTCGCTGTCGTCGTTCGCTCTCACCCAGCTCGTCGCTTCGCTCCTCGCTGGGCTTCGTCCTCGCAGTTTCTCACCTGAACACTCGACTTGAACTTCTTGCCACAAAGGGACACGGACTCGACCGCGTTTTCGTCGGGGAAGTTGTGCAGGAAATACTTGATCTCCTCCAACGTAGCGTCGGCAGGGTGCCTCAAATCCAAGCTCTTGACCTTCGAGAAGTCGAAGATCGCGGACAACTGAGGAAAGGTTTTTGATGGAACGCGTTCAACGATTAGGAGTCCGTGGGAGAAGAGCGGCGGGTCTTTTAGGAGCGACAAGAATTTTTCGCAGGTCTGCGAGATGGAGAGGAGATCGGGGACTTTGAGGTAGTGAAGGATTTCGAGGACGCAGACCTCGGGGAGGCAAGCGAAGCGGCCGATGGAGAAGGAAGTCTTCCTGTCGTTAACGGCCTTCTTCACGACGGCGCCGCCGACGAGGCCCTGCGGGAGGGCGAGGGAAGAGGCGAGGCTGCCGACGGAGAAGAGGTTGGGCAGGGACGCTGGGTCAGTTTTGGCGAGCTGCGGCGAAAGTTGGCGAGTTGGCGAGTGATGGGAGATTGTGGAATTACCGATCGATTGCGAGTGTGAACTTTTAAGAACCGCGTTATAATGATGAAGAAAGAGACAAACGCCGTCAAATCCCTCTCCCTCACCTCGAATGCATTCAGGACAAGCGACTCCAGGTTGGTCCTCGACGCCGCGGCAATCACTTTTTGAACTTCTTCTGATTCTGACAGCCCCTTCTTCCGTTTCTTGGGCTTGGGCTTCACGGTCGCAGTCTTGACCTTCTTGGGGCCCTTGGGCTTGGTCGTTGGTGGCTCGGGCTTCTTCTTTGGCGCCATGAGAGCGAAAGGATTTGTCAGAGAGACGTCCCTCAATTTTCGACGGGTTGAATTGAAGTGCTACAACCGCTCGACGTGACGATAGCTTCCTCTGCAGATCCAACCAAAAACTCCAAACCTCCACAAACTGCCCAAATTCAGCACTCACGCACTCCCAAAAGCCACTGAATCCTTCTTCGAACAATGCTATCACATCACCCCGCGCGGCCGCTCCTCCTCCTCCTCCTCCTCCTCTGCCTCCTCCTCGAGCCCTCCGTCCCGCTCACAACCCCACCCACCACCACTTATACAGCCACTCGACTGTACTCCTCCCCCAGCCCCTCAAACAGCGAGCTCATAGAAAAATGTCAGAAATACTTCGCCTATCGTCGCTCCTTTCGCGCCGACCTTCGGGCCTCCTCAGCCCCCTCANCCCCCCTCCTCCTCCCCAACAACAAAAACCTCCGGCGGTTCCCGCGGTAACTTTCTCCTCTCCTCCTTATCCCTCTCCCCACCGTCCCTCCTCTCCACCAACTACGACTCCCCCTACTACGACACCCTCGATGTCCTCGATTATGCTGAAATGACACGTTTAGGCTACGACGGTCTCGTTAGAGAGGTTATGGGGGTAGAGGGGGGAAGGTTTGAGGTTTATGGAATGTGTGGGGTGGAGGTGCCGATTGTGCCGGAGGAGGTTAAGAGGAAGAGGTGAGAACTAATTTGAGGAGACGCGTGAGGAGACTCCTCATTTCGGAATCGACAATATTGAATATACGCCGGGTTACATGTATGCTTCTATACTCTCGCTACTTCGTAAAACCCTCCAAAGTTGCCGCTTTGCTTAGCCTCGCCCTAGCGTTTCCCAGCAGTGCTATTTTAACGACGCTTTTCTAACCCTCTGAAACTCGCGTCGCGTCGTGTGCAGGTAAGAAAATCGGGAAATCGGAACGCGAAACAACTATTTACGCTGGCACGCTCCAAGACTACCCGACGGGGGCCCTGCGGGGCTTAACCCTAGCGTTTTTCCAGCCCTTTTTTAACCCCTTAAATGATATACGTAACCGCCCTTTTCAAAAACAATTACGTTCCGGCCGTTCCGCTCCGCTAGGGCCGCTGTGCGGAGCCAAAAATTGGCGTTTTCCAAGTCGAATTTTATACATTTTAATGATATACGAAACGGCCAGTAACTCATACGTAACCGCCAGTAATTCATACAGTCCCGAAAAAACCCTCGGTTCAACAATTGTTACGTTCCGGCCGTTCTAACAACACACGCTCGCCCCTCACTACGCTCGCCCCCCCCAACCCCCCCCAACCCCCCACGTAGAACCTTAACCCCCAAAATAAAACTAACGAAAGAAGGAGAACTCCAAGAAGGCATGTACACCGGTTTAAAACTCGGCCAATCCATGGAATCCGAAGAACTACGTCTAATGGACGAAGACGTTGGAAAGGTAAGAACCTGCGCACGCTTAAACCATTTTCGTCGTTACGCAATACTAACGTCGTGGTCGCTTCGCTCCTCCGCTCCGCTCCTCTGCTTCGCTCCTCGCGCTCGTCGCAGCCGAAACCGTCCTTCGTCCCTTCTCAAATTCTCCCCACACCCAAAAACGTACCACCACCTCAAACACCCAATTGGAACGCGGAGATGTTAGATTCAAGGGGTGTAGAGTTGGGCAAGGTAACTAGTTGGGCTCGAGCACAGGCGGAGATTAGTAAGAACAACCCAAAGGTGGAGAACGGGAGTTTGATGGTTGGGGGGAGGTTGGTTAGGAATAGGAATTTAGGTACGAAGGAGCGAGTTACGCGGAAGCGACGAGCTATGAATTCGATATTAGCGCGAGTACTTCGGTTGCGCTGGTAGCTTTAGTCTAATCGCGCAAGTCTTTTTCTTCGCTACACAATTCTGACGAGTTACTGCGAGGAGCGAAGCGATGAGTGAAGTAGAGAACGCATTATCTTGAACTCGTCGCTTCGCTCCTCGCTGGGAATGCGTTAATCGGCTCACTTCGCTCGCCGCTCGTCACGGCACTAGAAGCAAGTTATACTAGCAAGGAGCAGCAAGGAGCGAAGCAACGAGGATTTGCACTTGATTTCGTTCAACTCGTCGCTTCGCTCCGAGCGCTCCTCGCATTTGCACTTGATTTCGTTCAGCTCGCCACTTCGCTCCTCGCTGGGAATGCGTTAATCGGCTCGCTTCGCTCCCCGCTTGTATCGATACTAGAAGCAAGTTATACTAACTCGTCGCTTCGCTCCTCGCCTCGGACGTTCGTCCTCGGCTCGCTTCGCTCGCCGCTCGTCGCAGCGTTTTTTTTGGGATTTCCTGTTGGACCCGCGCTGGCGTTTGGGAGGGCTGGAGGGGATAATATGGTTGGTCTTATTGGGGAAGGGGCCGAGACGCTGAGGTTAATAGGGTATATTATAACGGCGGGCTGGGTGGGAGTTTGCGTTTTGGGATTCAAGGAGGATGGTGTTAGGGGAGCCGTTTTTGGGCCAGGAAAATGATTAAACGCGCTCATTTATTAAAAAAAAACCCTAACTCTACTCTCTTTTCTACCATGCCCCCTCCGAAGCACCATAATCCGGGTAACTATCGTCCATCCAGTCGCACGGATAGAAAGGCTCCTCCGAAATTCCCTCCATCAACATAACTAGCTCTTCCGCACTGCAGTCAGTCAGGCATCCATCGAAAATCAACATATCTTTTAGAGTATCGCAGGAATCGGGTTCGCCCGCGCAGTCACTGTAGCAACCGCCGTCGCTGACGAATGCGTCGTCGAAGAAGCCTTGCGTGTCGTCTCCGCACTGCAAACGAAAACACGAAGTTAGAGTTGTTCTCGTTCTCCCCCCCCCTGTTACTCATACGTACCTCGCAGAGCGCATCGCTTGTTTCCAAGTCGAACCCAAAGTGAAAGTTGCAGTCATACTCCCCTTGAACAGCGCAATCATCGTGTTTTTCCTCCCAAGCGCCGACACAACCCATACCCAATTGCGCGCAGTAGCTCCCGCACGTGCCGTAATGATCGAGGTTGATGAGTGCGAGGCAAGGTCCACACACGCCGTTGAAACCAGGGTGGTTTTCCTTGTCTGCAAAAGCGAAGTATATAGTTAGCGAACGTAACAGTAAGTATGCGCTGTGTCCTTCATCTTATGCGTGTCATCGTCAGTCGTAGCGAAGGGCGAGTTCGACGGGTGCATGAGCAGGGTTCAGCGTGAGGGACTGAGTGGAGAGGTTCGAGGCCGAGGTAGGATTTGGGCGGGGGGCGCTTTAGCAGGGATGGCAACATTTTGAGTTCGGTAAACGTTGTGCTTGAGATCTTACAATCGCATCAAAGTGAACAAATTCGCAGAAATAATTACAGAACGGAGATGGGGACTGCGCCCCCTTCACCCCCCCCCACCCCTTCACCCCTTCACCCCACACAACCCCTTACCTAGATCAGGCCAGTGCTTGGGATCACAGTCCCCGCCCACTCCCCCGAACGCCAAAGTAGACAAGGGGACTAGCGCAAACAGGATCGCAGAGAGGTAAAATTTAGGGGCCATCTTGGAAAGGGCTGGAGGAGGGAGAGGGAGGAGGGGACGGGGGGGGGAGGTGGGATTTTGTCGTGGGGTGGGTTAGTTGTTTGTTGTAAGGAGGTAAGCTGCCCACACCCGTCCCCCGCTGTCATATCGTTCCGAATTAAAGCCGCAAACAGGTACAGTAAAACCTCGATCGCAAGAACTACCAAAATAAGACCTTCGCTAGCGAATTGCCCAGAAAGTTAAGAACCTGCTAGCAGATTCCCTACAGAAAGGTTCTTATTATAATTGGGAATTTATGTAGGAAATAGAATTTTTAGACCTTCTGCGTCGCGGTGAGTGAAGATACGTTAGAGACGTCACATGAGAAAGAGAGTTTATTGGTAGTTTTCGTCTAAATTTGAGAGGGCAAGAACCTCCTAAGAACATTTGCTAGCAAAATCCCAAATAAAAGTTCTTGCGATCGAGGTTTTACTGTACGAAGTGACTCGATGGGAATGGGAGGATTGCGGGATTAATTTCTAAACGCACAAGCTACCTTCATCATGATGCAATTCTAACTCGTCGTCGCTTCGCTCCTCCACTCCTCGCTACGCTCGCAGACGGGCTCCATGAGTTCACTAAGGATCAGCTCCTCGATAAGCTGAGAGAGTCAGAGGCGCGCGAGAAGGCGAATGACGCCGCACTTAAGGCGCACGTGGCCGAGACGGAGGCTGTTTGGGAGAAGTTCTCCTCGGTCATTCATGATCTCAACCTTGAGGTCGAGAATGCTCAGAAGGAGCAAAAGGCACAGGCGGAGGCCGCGAGGAAGTTCTCCTCGGTCATCAACGCTCTCAAGCAGGAGAAGGAAGCCCTTAAGGATAAGCTGAAGAAACCAGGCGCTGCAAATGCCGGCACCTTCGCCGATAGCAGCCTGGTGAGAATAATTCATAACGCCGTCATCGTCATTAGTCGCTTCTAACTCGTAAACTCCTGCCTCTCGCACCCCCGCACAGGCCGTAAATGGCAAGCAGAACAAGGACACCAGCCTCAACCTCCCGCTTTGCTTGAAGGTTGAGAGGGACGCCAACGGCGAGATCAGAATCGATGTAGCGTCCATTGAGAAAGGTGAGGCGGCGCCGCAACGCTCCTCGTACCACCAAGAGAATTGTATACTAACTCGTTGCTTCGTACCTCGCTGCACGATCATATAGACCTCGACACGACTTGCCTTCCGGTCCCTCCATCCGCCACCGCCAAGGCTTCCCAGCTTCTCCTCAATGGCGGGAGCATAATCCTTAAGCCGCTCTCGCTCGGGCGGACCTCGTTCACTTTGACAGCGCAAGCTGACCTACGCGAAGTAGGGCAGTTTGACGATGTCGATGGCTCGCCTAGCCACGGCGCCGGTTTAATCGAGAATTTGAAGACAGAATTCGCTTCCCCAGATAGGAAAATTAGGGCGAGCGCCGACTCGAAAACGATGCGCTCGATCAAGTCTACAAGCTCAAGAGTTTCAGCTGGGTCGGGAACAGCGAAGAGAGGGGACAGCATTAAAGCCGGGGAGCTGCTTGGTGAAATGGTCGGGCAGTTTTACAAGCGCTTTGAGAAGGAGCCCGTCATCGACGAGAGGAGAAAGAAGGTGAGAGCAAAGCGGCGAGCGTCGAGAAGTTCATATATCATTCTGAGGAGGGAGGGGTCGGGGTGGGGATGACCGTGGGGAAGGTGGACTTGTCAGCAATATCGTTATTTGCAGAACTTTGGCTGCTCGATACCTACGGAAAGAAGTCCGATTACGAAGATGGGAAGATTCGCAAAGTATGGAACAACCTCAGAAGAATAGGAATCGCCCTCCTGTCGGAAATTTCCTCGAGCACATTTGCGACCTGATTACGGACTTGGTTGTGCTAAGGCAGTATTGGGAGGGAGGCGAGAAGATGTTGAAGTACAGGAACGCGTCGCTGGCTAGTTTAACGACGTCGATTGTATTGCAGCTGATGGTTATGGCGATGCAGAACCGTAAGAAGGGGGTACGGAGGATTTTGAAGAAAATGGCGTACGTCATTACAGGACTGAAGGCGCCTTTAGATGCGTACAGAGTGGCGAACGGAGCGGAGCAGGAGAAGGATACTGAGCTCGATCCCATGACAGAGATGACATACGGTAAATGCATGGGGATGTTTGCTGAGAGTATCCCCGGAATTGTAATCCAGACGAGTGCGATCATAAATGATCTAAATTCTGGAGAGACTGTTTCAATGACGGCTTACCTTTCGCTGGCAGTATCAATACTAACAACAGGCTTCGTGAGCGCTACTTTGAGCTATGATTGGGATACGGACCCGAAAAAGAGGGCGGCAATGCCTAACTATTACGGATACGTGCCTGATTCACCAAGGGTACGGCAGCGATGTTCATGTCACTCATGGGAATTTCTTCCGTTAAGGTACTCCTTACGGCGTTGCTTGTGGCGTGCTTGGGCTTCATCGACGCGTGCTATGTCTTATACTTCATAGGAGGCGACATGATGTTTATTTGGTTTTTAAAGCGGTGCGAGGGGATTTCCGTTATTGGTTGCTGATCGACGGGTTAACGGGCTTGACGCTGTAACTGGGAATTAGGGTGATTATTAAGTTCATCGTAGACTTTACCGGGGTGAGCAGCGAGAGGCGAGCGTAGTGAGGACAAAGCGAGTAGCAAGGAGCAAAGAGAGACGAAAACAACGTATTACTCGCATCAATTCTAACTCGTCACTTCGCTCGCCGCAGGTGACGCAATTTCGCCATCCCAACGAGGTCGGCGGGTTGTACTTCACGCTGAATCTATTTACGCCTGCATTAGATCTGGCGTTGGTTTTGAATTTGATGGTCAAGGATACTTTTAATGAGCTGACGACAAAGCTCTTGCTGTTGGTTTGGGGGAGGGTTACTGTTCTTAGCAGTGGGAAGAGGAGAAGCCTGAGTGGTTCACGGATGACTGGAAGGCGTTTGTACCAAGGATATATTCCAATGAAAAAGAGGGAGGGAGACGAGGAGGCGACAGAAATGAGGGAAGAAAAGAAGGACGCAGTCGTTACGGACGAAGAAAAACAGGGCGGTCATCGCAAGAGCCTTATCGACACTTTTATAAATCAGAAGAAGAACAACAAGGTCGCGCCGGAAGGCGTGATGAAAGGAAATGATATTTGATGTGGAGGAATTCAAACGAGAAATGAAAAGACGTAGAACGCAGTTAAACATGTAGAATAAATTTTTAGTTTGTATAGTAAAACGTTGGTAAAAACTACCCCCCCCCCGCTACACCAAAAATGCCCCCCACCTAAACTAAACTACTCCCCACTTTTCCCTCACTCACTTCTCCTTCGAAAGGATCAAGTGCTGGCTCTCCTCGTCAATGTCCTCCATACCCCCCTTCCCCCCCCGTCCATGCTGTCCCTCCGCTGCATGTCCCTCAAGAAATTCTTGTACTGTTGGTACTTGCCCATGGACATTTCGCTGATGTAGTTGTGCCTGGATCCTAACCCGTTGTGGAGGGACCCGTCCTGGGGGTTGTTGCTGGCTCCGCTCCTGGCCCAGTAGATCTTGAAAAGTTGCTCGGGCTCGGTGCCGATGTCGTTCGTGTCAACGAACATGACCCCTGCCTTCTTGGTGGCGTCCCTGACGGCCATGATGACGATGGTGGCCAGGCAGAACGGGACGGTCCCGATGGGAACAAAACTTTGGTTCGAAAGAATGCTCTGCGAAAAATTCGTCAGTGCCAGCCCGCAAAAGTACACCACTATAGTCTTGAAGTTGACGGGCACCATGAAGATGCTCCCGAGCGCGATGCCCGTGAGCACGCAGTTGTACGACCAAAGACCAGCCTCCACGCTACCAAGGTCGACTCCGCAAACGAAGCACCAGAGCCACCCCGAAACTGAGCCCACGATTCCAAACGCGGCCGACCAGCGGCTGCGACGAGCGTAGCAAGGTGTCGAGGACGAAGTCCAAGGAGGGGAGGGGGGGGTTAGTATAAGGTGTGCTTACTATAGCGAGGAGCGAAGCGAAGAATTGAACAAGTTCATTTGGATTCGCTCCTCTTTCATTTCGCTCCTCACCTGTACAAAAACACGGCCAGCAAAACCAGCCCTGCGGAGAGGCTACTCCCCGCGAAGAAGACCTGCCCGAAGCCCCTCAGCGTCGCGTTCACGAAGTTCACGTCGGAGGCAGCCACCGTCACCGCCGTTGCTTCCCCCTCACCCTCCAACGAGGACTCGAAAGAAGACGACAAGTACGCCTGCCCTAGCACCAGCCACATGGCGATGTTGAACGGGAGCGTAAACGTGGAGTTCTTGAGCGCCATTTGCACAATCACGGTGACCATGGGCAGCACCAGCGCGAGGACTACGAACCTTTGTGAGTGTGAGTGCGAGTGCAATTGGTGTGTTAGATCCTAGTTGTCATTATTCGCTCCTCGAATCGTCGTCATCGTCAACATTGAAATGCTCGCTCGCTACCCCCCCCTGCTCACCTGAAAAACAAAAAATCCTCGGACAGCGCTTCCTTGCTGAAGAAGACCATCGACTGCCCCACGAGAAAAGGGTTGAAGCCGAACAGCCCGTGCCTGATGGTGTTCATCTCCGGCCCTTCCGCCTCGGCGAACAGCAAAACCGCGAAGAGGTTGGCCACGAAGACGTTCAGCAGCCCCCATCCAACGGTGGAGGAGGCGTCATCGTCGACCAAGATCGCCACTGCGATGAGCAGCCCGGACACGGGGTTGTCGCAAAAGATGACCTGGCCCACGGATCTCAAAATTGTATTCGCTAAGAAGTCAAAAACGCTGTTTCCGGGCCACTCAGCCTCGTCGAAGTAGCCGAGCCAGGCCTCCGCTCCGCCCAAAATCCACCTTTCCATAAATTCGACCGTGTCGGCCAGGGCAAGGGTGTGTGTGTTTATGTTCGACACAGGAACCGTTTTGGCGCTGCTCAGCTCGGTCGCCATGGTCCGCATCTGTATTTCCACAAAGTCCTGAATCTCCTGATCCAACTCGGGGTCCACCTGCGCGCGACCCCCAACTCCATTAGTATCCAAGCTCTTCCTCCTCTGCGACTTTTGCCTCGGGGATATGCCATTGTCCTCTTTCAAAGACTTGATGGCACCTGCTTGGGTTGACGCCCCTGCGGAATCAGGAATCGTGATTATTAAGTCAGTGCGCGGAGAATTAGACCAAACAGAGGAGGGCAGATCGTCATCAGGCTCCTCGGCCACCAAAATGGCCGGAGACTGCATAGCGAGGGGGGAGTTTTAGAAGGAAAACTCTTAGGGCAGGGCATGCATGACCATTTCGCCTTGGAAGTTTGGAATGGAAGCCTTTCCACTTTTCGCTTTTCACAGTCCACCGACGAATCACCCCCCCCAATCGTTTGGAGAATTGGTTCATATTAAATTTCGCGAACAACAAAGATGAAGTACCTACTACTACTACTACTATCGCTCGCCCACCTCGCCGTCACAACCCTTGCTTCCCCCGAAGATGTCTATAATAAGCTGTATTTGACAGATGAAAGCGAGCTGCACTATGTAGGTGAACTTACTATCCAAGGCCAAATACCCTCTTATGTCCGTGGCCGGAGCATCCACAACGGGTAAGAAGGAGGCCTCCACTCATATACCCCCCCCC
>BLQM01000113.1:84212-96856 GCA_012489335.1 Triparma laevis f. inornata
GGGCATGGGGGGTTCCCGGGGCAGGGTTTTAGGCATGGTGGGGGAGGGCAGCAGTTTCATTTTAATTTTGGAGGGAGGTAGAGCTAAGAAAAGTAGGAAATTGGTTTTAGGTTTTTTAAAATGTAAAATGAGGGTTTTATTTTTGTGGTAACGGAATTAGATTGCTGGAGTCGTATCGGGTGAAGGAGCTCTGTCTGGCTTCGGCCGAGTTTAATACTTTCCCGTTTTTATCCGTTCCGCTGAAGGCGATGAAAATGTTGATGTCGCAAGAGGCGTTATTTTTATCGCACTTTGAGGGGGGGAGGTAGCAGGATTTGTTCCGTGAGGAATAGCCGGCGGGGGAGCCGGAGAAGTTGTACGTGTTTTTGGAGCAGGTTTTGGGCGTGTCAGAACAGGTGTTACAATTGAGGTCCCACTCGACTCCTGTGATTTTGCCCCTCTGCACGTTAAAGATTAACGTGTTTGAGGGCCAGACGGAGGAAGTGTAGTCGCGGTAGGCGCGGATGAGGGAGGACGTGGTCTGGAGTTGGACGGAGTAGCCGAGGTTGGTGGGGGCCGGAGTGCCGGTTATTAGGTCGGAGGGGGAGGCGGAGTCGGCGTACGCTGTGGGGGAGTGAGAGTGGAGGGCGTTTTGGGGGATCGTGGGGGGGAGAGCGGGGATATTTCGTTCTCTCAGTCGCATTATTGCTGCCGATATAGAGTAGTTTGGGGTCTCTGCATAACGCTCCTCTTACGTTCGCACGTGGGAGTCGTTTTGATCAGATCGTAAACTTCGAATATATCATCATGAAGCATACACATTCAAATTCATCATTTCGAATAAAGCTCACCTCCATTAACTTGCAACACCGCCATCTGCTGGTCTACTTTAATATCGAAGTAGTAGCGGATGTACGGTGTTGTCTCCGTCTCCCAGTTGGATGTGTAGGAGGCGAGGATGAGGCAGATTCCGTGGTTGCCGTTGAGGGTGATGGGGGAGCTGTCGCACTTGGGAGGCGCGGGAGGGGGGTGGTTGAGGTTGGGGTTGTTAGAAGCATTTTGAAGGGGTGCGAGGGGAGAGGGAATTCGAAACGCATGCTCTCAGTCGCATTATTGCTGCTGCTATAGAAATGTCTGGAGTCTCCTCATGACACTCCTCATGACGCTCCTCATGACGCTCCTCTTACTGTTTGCAATTGAGAGTCGTCGTATTCAGATATATTTTGAAAGTTTTGAATATATCATAATTGAACACTTTATTCCGAATAAATGCCGCTCCTTCCTTCGACCATACCTGCAATCGAAGGACGGGAGTGTTAGCGAAATGAAGTCCAAAGACGAGGAGAGTGGGAGCGAAATTTGAAATGTTATGCTCTCAGTTGCAAAATTTCTGCCGCTTTGGGACAATCTGGGGTCTCTGCATGACGCTCCTCTTACAGTCGCTCGATAGAAGCCTTTTTGATCAGAAGAGAAGAGGAAATTAAATATATCATCATCGAGCACTCAAACCGATCGACGGCGGCTTCTCGGCCGCCCTGATTTGATTTGTGTTTATTTCAATTTTAAAGCCATCTCCGCTCCCAAAGCTCCAACCGTACCTCACTCGCCCAAATTCTCGCCACAGAGAACGCAAAAATAAGCAGGAACGCTATCATAGACAGAATTGATGGGAGTTTCAAGATTTTAATTTCGATGCTTAGATCTGCACTAAATCGTCACCTCCCAGTATTTTGTCACTTTTAAATAGCACACTATAAACTCCCATAGTCCAAATCTAGATAGGTTTATTTATTTTCACTTAAAGTGCCACTCAATAGCATTTTTTGAACTAGAGAGTCGACTGCCGCAGCGGCCCACCCGACAACTTTCATGGCCGATGAGGAGACCTACGACGAAACCACAGCTTGGTACCTCGAAGTGGTCAGTGGAGCGCTATTGTTCTTGTTGGTTTTCGGAATGTCAGGGACTGTAGGTGAGCAGCGCGAGAGATAGATTAGGAGAGGAAAATTGTTTATCGAACAACGTCAATAACCCCCAACAACCCCAACCTCCCCAGACCCTACCTCCCTAACCTCTTCCTTAAAGAACTACAAAGCCATCCTAACCGGTCTCTCCCTCCAGTTCATAATGCTCCCCTTCATCGGTTTCCTCGTAGTCCGCACCTTCGAACTTACTACGAATATCGGTGTCATGGTCCTCGTCGTCGCCTCCTCCCCCGGCGGTAGCTATAGTAACTGGTGGTGTTCAATTTTTAATGCTGAGCTGAGTTTGAGTGTTACTATGACGGCGATTTCTACTGTTGCGAGCTGCGTGTTTTTACCGTTAAACCTTCTCCTATATGCGAAGTTGACTTTTGACGCTGACGTAGTCTCGAATTTGAACTGGCTTTCTATGTTTACGAGTTTAGCGATAGTTATTTCCGCTATTTTTTTGGGGTTGTGGGGGAGTTGGAGGACGAAGAAGAAGGTGAGATTGTGAACGATGGAGGGTAATGTGCTCGATGATGATATATTTAAAACGATTTTAAATGTTCTGATCAAAACGACTTCCACGTGCAAACGTAAGAGGAGCGTCATGCAGAGACCCCAGACGTCGTTATAGCGGCGGCAATAATGCGACTGAGAGCACAACAACCCCGCCTCAACAAACGAACTATCACCCTTCACAAAACACTCCCTCACCCACTTCTCCACCAGAACGCCAACCACAAATTCAACACTGCCTGCAATAAAGTAGGCAACATAGCTGGAATTTCCCTCGTCCTCTTCTCCATAATCCTCTCCTCAATCGACCCCAAAGGCGCGATCTGGAACCGCGACAGCATCTTCTACACTTCCGTCGCCGCGCCGTGTTTAGCTGGTTTGGTTTTGTCGAGCAGCATCGCGACGTGTTTGAAGTTGAAGAAGCCGGAGAGGGTGACGCTCTCGATTGAGTGCTGTTATCAGAATGTTGGAATAGGTGAGAAAGCGAGACAATGCCAACCTCAACCTCCACGTTCGCTTCGCTCACAACGCACTCGCTCGCAGCCCAAGGCGTCGCCGTCGGCATGTTCTCCGGCACTGACCTCGCAGAGGCCATCGGAGTCCCGCTCTACTACGGCTTCATGAGCTCCGCCCTGCTCAGCCTATACTGCGTAATCTGCTGGAAGGCGGGCTGGACGAAGGCGCCGAAGGACGAGAGCTTCTGTGTTATCGTTAGCACAAATTACGAGCTCGAAGAAGCGATTTGCAGGGACGAAGGTGAGAGTCACGGAGATAAAAATACTCGCCACATTCTAACACAGCTCGCTACACTCACTCAGGCATCGAGGTGATCTACAACGAAGAACACATGCTCCAGCTGCAGGTCTCCTACGACCACTACGACGATTTAGCCCTAAGCGCTGAGTCGTCGAAGCCGAAACCTACAACATCGTTCTTGGGCCGGAGCCCGAGAGAAATGTTCCGTAGATTGAGTAACACGCTAAGCGGAGGCAGGTGAGACACTGCGAGAAGCGAAGCAACGAATTTCGCTGTCTCCACCACTAGCACGTGAGCGGTAGCGAATTGAAGCGACAGTGAGGAGCAATATGACGAGTTTTCTGCTGCCTTTACCTCTATGTTCGCTCGCGTATTATTCTACGGGAGAATAAGAACTACATCGTCGGTTCGCTCCGCTCCTTGTTTCACTATCTCAACCACTAACAGGCTCGCCGCTCGTCGCAGGCTCAACAGCGGCAGCAACACGAATAGTCAACGCGGGTTCAACGTCGATTCGGGCCACCTCGGGTCGAGGACGTTTGAGGAGGATGAATCTACGACCACCCCCCCACCCACCGAAAAAACCGAATCCGAAATTTCCTTCGACGCCGCCTCCTCCTCCAACGACTCCCCCGAATGTGAATCCCCCGAGTCCTCCCCTCTCCTCCTCAGAAAGCTCAAACCCATCCCCATCACAACCTCCGCCATCTTCGCCCGAAAAAAGATCCTAGGCATCGACGTAGACCCCGATAACAAGTCAAAGACAAGTAGACTAAAAACCACGCTTAACATAAAAACGACCCTCTACGAAAAGTCCCACGCCTACTCGTTGACCCCCGACCAACGGGAGATCATCGAGCTGCTCGAGGGCATGATCACAAAGATCGAAATCGCCGACGCCATGATGTCTTTGAAGGACACGAAAAACATGGATTGGGCCAAGAACGACGACACTCCGTTGATCAAACCCGCCGATACTATTTAACACGCAAATTCACTTTAACTTCTAAGAACAAATAAATCAATTCTATTTTTATCATGTTCACTATCAATCTAAAACCTCCAGCCTCAAACTCCTCTCCCTATCGCTGCTTTCAACCTCCATGCTAATCATCTCTACGATTGTGGCCTTCAGAATCACCAGCGGCTTGGCCATACCGTTGTTCTTGTTTTTGTGTTTTCCCTTCTTTCCTTCTCGACCGCCGGGTTGGAGGACTTTGTCGGCTAAATGAACGTCAAGTAGGGACGTTGTTACTGTAAATAATAGCTTAAGTTAGCTCAAGTGTTTCCAATTTTCATCGGAGTCGCTCCTCACTATGACGTCTCACCTATTTCTGCAACCGGCTTTCCATCCTTCAATTTACACCTAACCTTAAGCGGCCCCGGTACATCAATCTCCCCCACCTTCCCCTTCCCCTGCCCCTCCAAAACATTCGCAGGCATAATAAGAAACGGGAAAACAGCATGGTCACCTTCTCCCTCCATAAGCCCTCTACTCTTCTGCAACGTCCCCGCGATATCAAACAAAGCGTTCACAGCGCAATACGTATCCCCACCGCTTCCAGTTCTACAAAGCGCTCCTAAAATCCTACCCACCAACCTCCCAAGTTCATCTCTACAATGTTCCCTCCCCGTACAATCACTAACAACACCCCCCAACAATTCCGTCAATTCCCCCGCGGCCACATCCGGCTCATCGCTCGCAGCGACGGTGTACTTCACCTCGTCTCCGTCGACTTCAATGCGCTCGCGGACGGCGTCTTTTACGGCTTGTTCTATACCTATTGAACGAGTTGTTGGTGATCGAGGCAGTGGGAGACCGTGTACGAACTGCGCGACGCGTAGCGTAGCGATGAGCGCGTGTTAGAAATTAGATACTAACTAGTTCAGTGACGACTCCTCGTAACCCTCCCGTTCTCTCTATCGCTCACCTCCTCCTCAAACGCCGCAAAAAGACTAATACACATCAGCTTCGTCTTCCCCGCCCTAACCTCCGCCTCCATCTGCACTCCCTTTACCGAGAACATAGATTCGTCCTTTTCTCCTGCTACGAGGTACATTTTCGTGAGGGCTTCGTGGAGGGTGGCTTGTTTTAGGAGGGGGATTAGGGAGAGGAGGTGTTTACGCATTAGCCGGGAGCTGGAGAGCGTGGCGAGCGGTGAGCGAAGCAAGCCGTGTTAGAATAGCTACCCTATTAGTATACTATTAGTAACAGCGAGGAGACTTCGCTCGCGAATTCCGTTTCGCTGCTCACCTTGTATAAGGATCCCTCGCCTTCAAAGTCGGACTCATTTTATGTTCATTCTCCGAATGATCCTTAAAAGTTCCCAGAGGATTGACAGGCGCTGGCTTAGCGGGAGAGAAAAACACCCAGGAGGCGGAGGATGAGGAGGAGAGAGAACGACGGGGGGTCGTTGGATGAGGGAGAGGGGGATGCTGGACGGAGCGTTCAGCGGAGGTTAGGTCGACTTTTGAGGGGGTGTAGATTGGGGGGGAGCTGAAGACGAGTGTGTGTTAGAGCTGTGTAAAATTTAAAGTAAATATTAAATGATGATTTTGCGCTTCGTCGTAGATTCCGCGTCCTTCTGCTTCTCACTGTGTGCTGTGTGCTGTGCGTCTCACCTATCACTCCTCTGCTTCCAAGTTCCAACCTCCTCGACAACCAAATTCTTCTTTTTCTTTCCGAAGATCTTGTTCAGTAAATTGATCACGAAGAGCGTGCAGAGGAGAGCGGGGAGGTAGGAGGAGGAGAGGGGACCGAACGAGGAGGAGGAGGACGGATCTGAGTTGCTTTTTTGTTTACCATCTGCGGAGTGCAGGAGGGCGGAGGTGGAGGCGTAGCTGCCGCGGGGGAGGGGGGGGGAGGTATTGGTTTGCGTTTTTGCCGTGATGACGGCATGCTGCTTTATATTGGCTTTTAGTAGAGGAGGGTTTCCAGATCTGTTGACGAGTTTCGGCCAGGCACAGTTGTGAATAAATTCAGACAATTAAACGACTTTCACAGCAAACTATTTTTCTTCTGAGCGGAGAGGAAGGTCAACAGCGTCGAGATCTACATTAGTCAAAAGCGAATAGTTCCGTATTGATAGAAATCAGGCAGACACAAACTTAAACATAGTCTCTCCGCCCTGCCTCGAAAAACTACGGCTAGCTCACCGAGATCAGGTTCAGACAGGGCTTAGCACAGGCCATTAGGGTTGGAATTGATACGGTTGGGGTTGATCCTGAATCTTCTAGAGCTTCAAATCGTCTCGTATTAGTACGAAACTCTTCCTTCTAAATTCATCCTCAGTCCCGCCCCCTCCCCCCCGTTCACCATGCCGTCCCAAAACGACTCCGGCGCCGACTCTGACGACGATGGTAAAAAGCTAAACGAAGAAATCGCGAAAATGGCCGCCATAAAAAAACAAAAAAAGAAGAAGAAGAAGCAGAACGTCTAAGCAAACTAGGCACCAACATAACCTCCGGCGGCGCTGGAGCCGGAGTCCTAATGCTAACAACAACCCCCGGCGACGCAACCCACTTCCCTAAAAAAGGGGACACCTGCAGAATCCACTACGTAGGTACTCTCGAAGATAACACAATCTTCGATTCCTCCAAAGCCCGTCAAAGTGCCTTCTCCTTCACTTTAGGAAAAGGCATGGTAATCCGTGGAATCGACGAAGCCTGTAAACTAATGAGTAAAGGGCAGGTTGTTAAGCTGACTATACCGCCGATGTATGCGTATGGGGTTAATGGGTATCCGCCAATTATTCCTGCGAATGCTACGTTGACTTTTGAGGTGGAGTTGATTAGCTTTTCGGATTTTACGAGGGAGAAGGATGAGAGGGGGAAGTAGGGGGTTGGGGTTTAGGGTTTTTGTACTGTAATGATAATATTTGTGTTTTAGAGAAAACAGTGGTGGTGACGTTAGTATTTTCGTTGTTTGTGTCGTTTGAGGTTGCCTGCATCCTTTGTTTTGAATTCGCACGTATCGCATTGGTGCGCCACACGACGTCAATGTTGTGAGTATGTTGTTTGTGTCGTTTGATCTCGACTGCGGACTTTGCCTTGAAGTCACAATAATTGAAGTGGTTCCAAACGACGTCAATGTTGTGAGCATATTGTTTGTGTTGTTTGAGACTGCAAGCTTCCTTGGCTTTGTAGTCGCATGAATCGCACTGGTGCCATCGAACGTCAATGTTGTGGGTATTTTTTTGTTTCGTCTGAGGTTGCCTGCATCCTTTGCTTTGAAGTCGCAAGAACCGCAGTGGCGCCAAACGACGCCAATGTTGTGAATAGCTTTTTTGTATTTTTGTAGGTTGCCTGCTTGTCTCGCCTTGTAGTCGCAATTATCTTGATCGCAAGAAAACCAGACCACGTTGATCTCATGCTTCGCAGCCTTATGATTCTTCATAGTTCACGTGTGACCAGCCTTATATCGACAACCTGATATCATACACGTCCGTATGACGTTTCTCCGCTTATCCCGTTCCACTCCCTCTATCCAATTGAAATGTCTCTTCTTCCTCGCAGATACCTCATCCTCGCCCACTGAATCATCCTCCCAATCATCATTCTCAAAAACATCGCGTGATGCAACGGTACTGACGTCCTCGCGAACTGACCGCGGAGTATCATTGACCGCGTCCGCGACCATCTCCAGCCTTTGATACTTGATCCCTCCCCTGGCGCTCATGTTTCCGTCTGAGACCCCGTCAGAAAAACTATTAAATCGAAGGAACTAAGTCCTCTCAAGCTAACAGCGCCAAGGTAAAATCCTACACGGCCAGCGAAACCAACCCCCATCGTCCCCGTGCTTCCTTAAATAAGATATCCTAAGCCAGAAATTACCCATCTCCTACTCCCCACTTCTCAACTGATCCCAACCCTTCTTTTCCCCTACTATACCGCTCTTCATTGCAGGCAGAAACCACAAGCCCTTCAATCTGCCCCCCCCCCCAGGCTCACCTCCAACTACCCCCCCCCGTCCTCAAAAAAAGAATAATCGGATTCGTCCCCTTCCCAAACTCGAGTCGGAACGGTCCTCCCCAAAACATGTCCTCCCTCCTCTTCCTCTCCCTCATCTTGCTTCTCGCGCTGACAGGGGTCCAATGTAACTTGGAAAAAACTAAGATGGGGTTGATGAGTGAAATTATGAAGGCGGAGAGTAGTGAGGATTTGGAAACACAGCTTAGGCAAGGTACGAAGGGAGAAGGGCGATAGGTCCTGAACCTAGCACACCATGATAACGTCGACTCAAAGCTTAGCACACGTTGTTTCCCACGAAGATAGACCACCACCGTTCGTTTGACACCCACTCCCCTTAAATTACGCGGCGAAAAACCCCATCTTTCTAACCCCAACTTCCCCCCACACCCCAGCTCTCTCAACTCTCACTCTCTCCACTCCTTTAAATCAAATAACCATAATCGGCGGTGGTCTCTCCGGTCTTACAACCTCCCTCTACCTCCTCGAAAACGGCTACTCAGTTCTATTAATCGATCGTTCCAACTTTTTAGGCGGTAATTCAGCTAAAGCTAGTTCAGGTATCAACGGTGCTTATACATTATATCAGAATAACGATGAAGTTGATGATTCATCTTCAAGGTTTTACGATGATACAATGAAATCCTCAAATCGTCCTAATGATACATTTACAAAAAATCTCATAAAAACAATGGTAGATGATTCTAAGAAGGCGGTTGAGTGGATTCTTGATCGTGCGGGTATTCCGGAACCTATTTTGATTGGACAAATGGGGGGACATACGAGTAGTAGAACTCATAGGCCGGATAAGGGATTGGCTGGCGCAGCGTTTATATCTGGCCTCGAAAAAGCTGTTAACCAATACACTAAATCGGGACAGTTGACGATCAAAATGAGCACGAGAGTTACATCCATTTCGAAATCAGAAGAGAATGAAGGAATGTGGAAGCTCGAAACGGATTCAACAGAATTATCCGCCGTTCTCGTCCCAGCCGTAATAATCTGCACAGGCGGATTCGGCAACGACAAAGGCTCCGATTCCCTCTTAAAAGAAGTAGCACCATCTCTCCTAAACCTCGCTTCCACGAACGGAGAGTTCACGACGGGGGACGGGATTAAAATGGCGAGGAAGGTGAGACGCAGCGAGGAGCGAAGTGACGAGCTGGGAACGCGTTAATCTCGTTCGTTATGTGACTGCGCTAGTAGGCTCTAGTCTAGATATCGACGCCAGTATCACCGCTACGCAATTCTAACTCGTTAACGCCAATCTTAATCTTAATGCGACTCGCTTCGCAGGTTGGTGCGCATACGGTTGATATGGAGATGGTTCAGGTTCATCCTACGGGGTTTTCTGATGTTCCCAAAGGATTTGAAAAGCCAAAGAACGAAGAAGAGAGAACGCTCATACTTTGCGCGGAAGTTGTTAGGGGGGCTGGGGCTGTGCTTCTTGACAAATACGGTGAACGGTTTATTGACGAGCTTGAAACTAGGAAGAAGGTTACGGAGAAGATGAACGAGAAGGGGGAGGGGAAGTACACTATCGTAGTACCTCCGAAGGCGGCGGAGACCGTTGCGACTCACATGAATATTTACGGAGGGAAGGAACTCCTCGTGCCTGTGGAGGGGATTGAGGGAGTTGCGGAGTACCTTTTGAAGAGGCGCTGGAACGAAATGGGAGAGGAGAAGGACAGCGAAACTATCCTTAAGGTTTTGAGGAGCACGTTCGAATCTCCAACCGCGGAGGTATCTCGCCGCAATCCCACGGAGCTTCCAAAAACAGGCACGTACTACGTGGGTCTGGTTCAGCCGGTTCTCCACTACACCATGGGAGGATTGGCGGTCAACTCCGACGGCCACGTGCTGGACAAGGAGGGTTCGGTCATTCCCGGGTTACTGGCTGCGGGAGAAGTCATGGGAGGCGTTCACGGGGAGAACAGGTGAGGAGCTGGGAATGCAGTAATTCCGTTTGTTACGAGGCTCCTCATTAAGAACGCTCTAAACTAATTCGTCGCTTCTCTTCTCGCTTCTCTTCTCGCTCGCTAATGCTACTCGCTACGCTTGTCTCAGGCTCGGAGGTAGCTCCCTCCTCGACTGCGTTGTGTTTGGCCTCAGAGCGGGGAATTCTGTTACGGATTTACCCTCGGTTGAGAAGTGGGACGGAACGAAGAGAAGTTTGGGATCGACCTCGAACTCATATTCCGACGCAAGCGCCCCCGCTGGGGAGAGAAAGCACGTAATTATTAACGACAAAATTTACGACGTGACAGACTTCATAAAAACGCACCCCGGAGGCGCAATTTCCGTGGAGGACGGGGAAGACTTGACCGGCCGCTTCACCCACGCTCACGGCAACGACTGGAGCCTCCTAGACAGGGACTCTATTCGGGAGATCGCGGAGAGCGGGGAAGTCATCGAAAGGGAGAAGAAGTTTTACGAGGACTACGGGAGCGTAGGAGGCAGCTGGAGGGAGTTCATCGGCCGGAGAGCGTGGTTCGTGCTTCACAGGTGAGCATCTGCGAGGAGCGAAGCGACGAGTTACGAATACGATAACTACGGTCGCAATGAGTCTCCATGAGGATTCCATGAAGAGCGAAGCGACGAGCATTAAGAATATTCTAAACTAACTCGTCGTCGCTTCGCTCCTCCGCTCCTCGCTCTGCTCCTCGCAGCTTCGCGGCCAAGTACCCGGATAACCCGACGGAAGCGGACAAGACGGCGATGAGGAACTTCATCGCCGCGTTTGGACAGCTTTATCCTTGCAAGCTCTGCAGGACACATTTAAGGCAGCAGCTGCGCGAGCCTGGCCTCGGCCCACCGGCGGTGGAGAGCAGGGAGGCGATAAGTGTCTGGATCTGCGAGCTTCACAACATCGTGAACGTTGATCTTGGAAAGCCTCAACAGGAGTGCAGGGCGTTCGCCATCGACATGATGTACTTGAAGGACTGCGGGGAGTGCGAAGTGACGAAATCGTTGGAGGTCGGAGCGGGAGGGGAAGTTGGTTCGGTCTTGGACTCTGGGGGAGGAGTCGGAGTCGGAAGTGGTGTTCAGTATTTAGGACCATGGGACGAGAAAATCTACCGGCGGGGCGACTCTCTTCTGAACACCGTCTCCACCGAAACGGACGCCTGGGAAACCAACGACGTTGCTGACTTGATCGATGCGCTCGACGTCATGAGAAAGTGGTGGAGGGTTTTCGACAGGAAGGACATCGAAGGATTAAGGGAGGAGCTGAGAGGAGGTAGCAAGCAGAGGAAGGCTTTGAGCAAGCGAATCACCAGGGCAATGAGGGACGTCATGGATGCCGTTGATGGGGAAGTCAAGGCCAAGGTTTTAGGAAAGTAAGAGGGTGAGGGGGTTAGGGGGTTTGGGGGTTGTAGGTTTTAATGTAGGAACGTAAGGAACGTACGTAGGGAACGTAGGAATGTAGAAACGGTATTTTTAGGTAGTAGGGGAAAGAAGAACTTTTAATTGAAATGATTTAATAGGATAATAATTTGTTGATAAACAACAGTTGACGGTGAACGTCAATCAGGCACGAGCGGTTTATGGAGACGCGCGTATTGGTGGCCAAAAATACTCAAACTCTTGACGCTCACCTCTCACATCAATCGCCTTCGTGTTCACTTCGCCCTAGGACGTCCAAAACCTCCAATCCTACATGATTTCCCGCGGTCTAATGTCCGAAAAGGAAAAAATCCTAGAAAACTGGGAAACTCCCTACCTTCCCAACGCGATAAACGCCCTTCTCTGCCAGGATGGTTACCTCCCGGCAAGGAGTATGAGGGGGAATCATTTGTCGGGTGTTCCTATGGGGAAATTTCAGATGGATAAACTTACCACGACAGGGTAAGAGAGAAGAGCCGAGGAGCGAAGCGGCGAGAGGAGCGTAATGAGAAGCGTAGCGACGAGGCGTGATCTCAACTCCGAGAGTGCGATCCGAGACTGCGACGAGCGTAGATAGCGTGTTAGTGTTTAGATAGCGAAACTCGAGAGACTCATTACGACCATAAATATCGACTTCCCAGCTCGTTGCTTCGCTCCTCGCTGGGCTCGGGACGATGAAGAGTGCAAATTCTAACTCGATCCGCCCAATGTTCACACGCAGCCTTCAAAAATTCCTCAACGACAACGGCTCCGAGCTTGAAGTCAGTGGACTTTTCGGCCATGACACCATCAGCGCGTTGTGCAGTTTCACGCGGGAATGGTCTCGCGCTGCATAAGTAGATCGTAAGATCGTACGCACACGTAAGAATTAAGAAATATAGAGAGGTATAGAGAGGGGGGAAAAGTAAGAAGAGGAAAACGTTTCACGACCAATTTTTTTAACGTTTAAGAGTAGGTAGAGTAGATGAAAGAGTTGAGCAACCACGTTCCGGGTTCGCTCCTCGTAGTTAATTAGTCATTAGTAAGTAAGTAAGAAAGTAATTTAGTTTGTTAGTAGTTAGTAGTTAGTAAGTA
>BLQM01000114.1:0-27779 GCA_012489335.1 Triparma laevis f. inornata
ACTATTGATTATACGGTTGATATGTGGCGCTTGATGACACCTCTTAAGCGTTCCCGTACCGGAGTTCGAAGATAGGGGACTGATCAAGAACAATCTTGTTGCCTTCCCTTGGCTAGTTGTCCTGCCATCCTTCGCCAAGCTCCCCTTGTTGCGAATGTGAGCAACCCTTTTACGCCCAAGTTTTTAGGGTGCATCATTGGGGATGATCTGTGGGATCATTGTGGGAGGGATGGGAGGGCCAGCTGTCATTGTCGTTGTAGTCTTCTGTAGGACAGCTGGAGGAACGGAGAAGACGGCGTTTGGATGGTACGTACCTGGAGCCCTCTTTTGTCGGTCGACAGTAGCCCCGGCAACATGGTGGGTGTCTTCTCGAGCATATGGCGTTCGATCAACCTGACCGAGCAAATTGACAACGAGACCCTGATGGCGAGTGGGCTGCTGTTGCGGGGAGGGAAATTGGTGGTGTGCAGGTTGGAGCGGAGGCCGGGTTGGCGAACGAGACACGCACACCCAAGGGAGGGTACGATAAGGATGGAAGGAGGAAGACAGACCAGGAGGGAGAGCAAGGAGGGAGAGACAAGGAGGGGAAGTATGCACGCTAATAAGGGGAGGCAACGACGCACGCGCCAGGGGAAAGAGGAAAGAGGAAAGAGGGAAAAATAGCCAGACGCCTGACTTGCTTTTGGAGTCTGACATGGATTTGGAGTCGCAGTTGACGGTTGGGGAGACTACATCCCGGAGCTCCCGGAGCCACCAACCGCTCACCCAGATAGTGCGAAAGGGGTAACCCCCAGGGGGGCTCAGAGTAAGGCGAGGGGAATCAAGGGGTGGAGATTGACCAGAATTAGATGAAGCGACGTACTTTGTGAACTTCGAAGCGAAAGGGGGACCCCCGATAGTGTGAAAGTCCGTCCATGAAAGATAGATTAATTAATATAACTAGAGATAGTTTCTCCTCGTGGAGTGCAAAGAATTTGTCGTAATTAAAAGGAAGAATAACATTCGTCTATGCAAGAAACAAGCCCAAAGAATTGCAGAGAATCAACATTTGCTTGTACTGCACTGTGTTAAGATGCTTAGAAGCGAAATTGAAACGTCGACCTATCTCAACGGGACTTTCATCGAGGCGTGTGAGGGCCTTTGGTTATTTCGCTTTAATCTACGAGGACATCAATATTCCCTGAATAGGTTTAACTTTGACCCAAGCGGATTTCAATCATTGTCAGCTTTTACAACCTTTTCAGATACAATCCGAAACAGACTTTGAATGAACGCAGTTGCTTTCGAATTATCTCAAAACCGGAGCTTGTTACTACATTTTGACTTTTCAGATTTGTGATAATCCTTAAAATAAAAATAAACTATCTTTAATACTTTTTGGTAAAAATTGAGGGACTTCGTAAAATTTACTAAAAAAGAAAATCATCGTTCAAAAATCTTCGATTGTCAAAATCTAAAAATTCAACTTTTTCTATTATAACATTACCAAAATATTTTACCCATCTTTTCTTATCTAAACACTCTTAAAAATTTATATTACATTTTCCTGGAATTTGCAATGTTCCTTAAATCTTCCCAGAAATCTTACTATACCAGCCCCCGCTGTTGTAAACCACTATACATAAACCACTATACATTAACCATAACCATAACCATAACTAAAAATAAGCTTTCTATCGAAATTTACTTTTAAAAATCCAAGTTTATCTCTTGACCCACTGTTTACTAGCCCTGGCTTTCGGTTTCCCTGGTTTTTTCCTCTCCACCCTTCTTCCATCTCTCGTCAAAAACCCTTCACCCTTCAAATCCCCTCTATAACCTTCTTTCTCTAAACAACGTGCGATTCCGAGACGGATTGCACCGACTTGACCGGTTGTACCGCCTCCGCGCGTCGAGGCGGTTATGGAGTAGAGGCCGAGGGTGGAGGATTTTAGGAGGGGGGAGATTAGTGTGTCGCGATCTGGGGGGTTGGAAGGGTTAGATTCAAGAACGAAGGATGAACGAACGCTGTGAAGACAACTCACCGCTTATTCTTACGAAGTAATCTTCCATTCCTTTTCCGTTTACTCTGATCTCGCTCCAGAACTCCTGCTCAGGTAACTTCGTTAGCGTGACCTTAGCTTGGCTGGTTTTGCGGCGACCTATTGCGGTGATTGAGGTGGAGAAGGAGCGGGTGAGAGGAAGAGCGGAGGGACGGAGGAGAGGGAGGAGGGACATTCTGAGTTACGTAGGGTGCTTATTTTGGGGAAATGCTAGTGACGGGGGTAATTAAGGAGCGCGCGGTTATCTGAAAAGTTAGGGTTCAGCGACAGGTTAGAATAAGCACACAGCACGAATCGTCGCTCTTGCGATAACGAGAGATCGAGGCGACGGAAATGGGCCTGCAGGAAGCCGATCTCAAAACCTTGAATGATGCGTTCGAGGAGTCCGAGCTTGAGCGTGACACGGCCAACAACACTCCCCGGATCCTCACCCCTCCACATCGTTCGCCCGCCTGACAAAATATGAATAAATCGCAATAGCCCAATCACGAAGTACAAAGCACCAATCTCAATCTAAAACCACAGAAACGTTCTTACGCTACACCCCATCCTCGCACAAGGCCCACAAACAAGCAGCTCAAAAACCATGGACGAGGCCGTCCAACGCGTTCAGCCAACAAGCCATCATTCAGAGTCTGTGGTGGTGGAACATCCCCCAAAACATCATCCAGCGCACAAAATATATAATAACTCACTCTAACAAGTCCTAAAACAAGCAACGAGGGTCAATTAAGCAAGAGCTTCTTTATTTTGTCCAGGAATTTTGGACTTCTTGGATTCCCAAGAAAGCCACCCCATTTTCTCGACTCTCACGTCCTCTTCATGTTCGTCATCCCGCTCAAGCAGATTACACCATGCGACATTACACCGTCGTTGACTGAGGTGAGGTTCGGTTTATCGTAGATTTTTTTTAAGGCGAATAACTTTCAATCCCGAATCGCGACGGAAGTCCAACCTTTAAATCCCCTTAAAATCGACTTTTCGTACCGCTCGCGCTATTTTTAACGTAACTTGCACGTAATCACTCCCTCGTGTCACCTCAATAACACACTCCTTACCCTCTACACCCTCAAAACCCCCCTCAAATCCTTTACCCCCTCTCCACAGTGGCTCGATCGCTCCACTCCTCAATCCCACCTTCACACAACCTCCCTCCGTACACTTAAAAGCCATAGAGCGCTTTTACATCCTACCCCTAATCCTGTGGGGAGTGGTTATTTGGGGAGTTTGAAGTTGTATGGGAGGGAGGTTATGACTATGTTGGGTTTGGTGAGTGAAGCGGCGACGATGAAATGAGACGAGGAGCTTGATGTTGAGGCTCCACCGCTTTTGTTCGTTCCTGAACTCGGTCATCGCTTAATTCTTACTCGTCGCTTCGCTCCTCGACTCACTTCGCTCGCCGCCCTACCCCCCCCCCCCTCCCAGAACTTCCCCTCCACCGACGGCGACCTCCGCAACCTCTCCCTCACCTACACCTCCTCCTACTCCCCCACCTCCCCCCAAACTGGCTCCAATCTCTTCTTCGAGCACTGCCAAATCCTCTACCAAACCGCCTCCGTCCTCTCCCACCTTTCCACCTCCCAAGACCGCTCCACCGAATCCGGCCTAAAGATCTCCTGCCACCAATACCAGCTCTCCGCTGGAATATTCAAGTACCTTAGCGAGCAGTTAAAGGAGAAGGGGACGGAGCATTTAACGAGTGATTTGAGTGTCGGGACGTTGGGGTTGAATATTAATTTGATGTTGAGTCAAGCGCAGACTACCGTTTACGAGAAAGGTGAGAACCGATTGAGACGAGCTGAGTGCTGAGTCGTTGAACAGACGACGTTGAACGTGTAATAGCGAGGAGTTGGAGCGACGAGATTACGAAGGCAGAATGTCATAATTACAACGAGGAGCGAGTCTAGATGAACTCGTTCTTTTATCGCTTTTTCCTCGCATTAAGAACATTATAAACTAACTCGTTGCTTCGCTCCTCGGCTCGCGTCGCTCGCCGCCCCCCCCGCCCAGCCAAACTAAACAAGATAAAGCCCTCCATCCTCGCAAAAATCGCCACCTCCGTCTCCGGCTTCTACTCCTCCGCACTCGAGCACCTCAAATCCGTCTCAGGCTGCGACGCCGACTGGAAAGTCCAAATCCAATTCCACATGTTCATGTTCTTAGCAGCCGCCGAATACTGGGATGCTAAAGGACACCTTTTAACGGCTACTGAGAAGGGGATGGGGTACGGAAAGGAGATTGCACGTTTGCAGGAGTGCTTGAATCATATTGAGCAGGCGTTGATACTTACGAAGAAGACGACGAGTATTGAGACGGAGGGGATTGAGGAGTTGAAGAATGCGGCGATGGAGAGGTTGGAGGAAGGTGAGATAATGAGGAGCGAAGCGATGAATTGAACTGGCGAATGAACGTTCTCATCTAACACGTGCTCATTTCTCTCGCAATCCCACAGCCAAATCCGATAACTCAAAAATCTACCTCGAACCCGTCCCCAAACCGTCCGAACTCTCGCCGATCAAACGGGCGGATCTAGTCAAACCTCTCCCGTTAACTGAGGACATGACTCGTCCGGAAGACCTTTTCCGCGGCATGCTAACCGAAGACGGCGTCCGCGGAAAGTCAAAATTCACCTCAGCAATCGAAGAATCCGTCAAGAACTCCACCGACCTCGTCAGAACCACGAGCGACGGCGCTCGTTCGAGCTTGAAGAGGATCGGACTCCCGGAGAGCGTGCAAGCGTACATGTGTGAAGGACTGCCGGAGGAGGTTTGGAAGAATATTAGGGAGGTTCAAGTGCAGCAGCCGAGAGTGGCTTTGAACAGCCTCAAAACCGACATCGATGACAAAGCCCAACAATGCTCTCAACTGATCATGGACTCCCTCACCGTAATTAACGAAGGTGAGACGAGCGGAAAATTAGGAGCGAGGTGACGAGCAGTAACAACGTTCTCACCTAAAACTTGCTCGCTCAGCCTCCCGCATAGACGACATCTTCTCCCGCTCCAATCCCTCATACGAAACCATCAACACCGACCACAAAAGGACCATCAACCACTACAAGAACTTGATGGAGAATGCGGAGAAGAGCGACTCGGTTCTGGAGGGGAACCTGGGGAATATAGGGACGAGGAAGGCGCTGGAGATGCTGGACAAGAGCAGGGAAATGATTGAGGGGGATATGCCGAAGAAGGAGAGTCAAGAAATCTTCGACACGGCACCACTAGGTACGGTGTAAGAGTACAGCGTAGCGATAGGATGAGCGAACGACGACAACGAAGAGCGAAGCGACGAGCATTAAGTACATTCTAAACTAACTCGTCGCTTCGCAGAGAACGAACTCATGAACTTGACGCGCTTGATGACCATCCGCGACGCCGCCCTCGCGAAGTTCATGGGCGACGTCGAATCGGTCGACCTCGACGCGGAGCTCTCCGGAGTGCTCGACGTCGGGAAGAAGATGGACGAGCTCTTGACGAAGTTCGACCAAGTCCAAATCGACATCGCCGACAACTGCTCCCGACAAGAGGCCATGCTGAGCTCTATCTTCAACCTCAACTCCCAATTCACCGCCGTGACCGGCAAATCAACCCAACGGGAAGCATACCTCACGAACGTGACATCCTCCTACACCACCTTCACCTCCCTGAAATCTCAGCTTACGGAGGGTTTGAATTTCTACCAGAGTTTGCACCCGAGGTTGATCGAGAGCAAGGTGAGGACGAGGACGAAGCCCAGCGAGGAGCGAAGCGACGAGCATTGAAACCATTCTAAACTAATTCGTCGCTTCGCTCGCCGCAGCGCGAGGCGGACGACTACCTGGTCACGGTCAGGATGAGGCACGGGGAGTTCCTGGAGACGATTGAGAGAAGGGAGAGGACGAAGAGCCAGGAGGAAAGCGACGCAGAACTCGCGAGACGGTTAGCGCAGGAAGTCGGCTTCGACGACAGGGCGGACGAACGAAGACAGAGGGAAGAGCAAGACGCGGCGTACGCTGCGAGCTTGGTCGCGTTAGATCAGGAGGAGATGGAAAGAGGTGAGGAGAATCGACTCAACGAGGAGCGAAGCGACGAAATAAATCTTCATTCTAACACGGCTCGCTTCGCTCGCTACTTCATCGTTGCAGAGAACGTTGCAGAGAACGGAGAACAACAACAACTGCCGCCGCCACCGTCGAAGGAAGAAGGGAAGGACGAACCGTCGACGCTGTCGTCCTGGTCCAACTGGCTTACGGGATCCAAGCCCACCGAGACGACTCCGAAGAAGGGGGGAACGGGGTTGGCGCAGCCGCTCACGCAAAATCAGTACCCGGCGGCGGGGAATAACTACCCGGTGCAGGCGCCGACGTACAAGTCCAGCAGCAGCAACCAGGACGCTCCTCCTATGCCGCCTCCGAGCTTCGAGAGCGCAACGCAGCAGTTCCGAACGGAAAGGACGTCCTCGTACGAGCCTCCGACTATGGGCGGAGGTGGCTCCATCCTTCCCCCTCCCGGCCCTCCTCCCCCCAGCTTCGAATCCGTCCAGCGCCAAAGCGGCTCGGGATCGGGAGGAGGCCCGATTGACGAGATCAAAGTCACGAGGATTGCGGAGATGGGCTTTCAGAAGGAGGATATTAGGAAGGCGCTGCGGGATCATAACGGGGACGAAGAGGCGGCATTGAACCAGTTGCTCAGTGGTTAGGGAAGGGAGGGGGGAGGGTTGGGAGGGGGGGAGAAGTATAAGAAGAAACAACAACGTAATGAAAACTTTATTAATAAAAGAAATTAACGTTTTTAATAGTGAAGTTTGTTGAATACATTTAATAGTTGAACGATGAGGCCTCCTCGAAATGAGGGTTGAAATAATAAGTTATAAGGGTGCGATCTGTCATGCGCGACGCTAGAAATTGAGATATGAAGAGCACCGCTACAATCATTTCAGTCCACATTGTGGTCATTAGTCTCGGCGTGATTGGGATTCCGAAAATATTTGCGACGTTTGGGTCAAAGATCGAAATTACGAGGCCCCCTTGCCCTAACATATTTCGGTTCCTCTCCATGCTGAGTTTGGAAACCTCGATCTTCTCATTTATACGAACAACATTCTCGTCTTCAGACGACAATGTCCACAGCTCCGACGTGTCCCCTACTTCGTACTCCAACGATACGCAAGCGAGAGCTTTAGTGAGACCGTCGATGCGCCCGGTTCTTAGCATTGACATCCAATCCGAGTGAAAGAAAAAAAGGCCAGCCACCATGATGAACAGGTTCACGATCTGAAACCACGCCATGCCGTTGTGTTCGCTGCGGGAGGTGTAGTTCATGGTATAGAATAAGTACCCAGCTTCAAGAAAGATAATGCATAACGAGTGAAATGAGTATACGGTCCCAGAAGTAAACCCAGCACCAACGAGTGCCCGCCAACACCTCCTGTCGTCAATAGTTTGGAGGTAGCGTTTAAATCCTCCGTATTTCAATTCTCCGTCATCGTCGAGAGGAAACTGGAGCCAGGTTACTGTGCTGGAAATTACTTCGGCGTTGAGCTTTCGTGGTTCGACTGGCCTGGTAGGCAATGGTAAAGGCTTGACTATCTTCTAGAAACTCTTCTAATTAGGATGGACATCGCAAGATTGGGGCAGGTGGCATGAATTACGCGCGGATTTATTTAACCCTTCGCTACTTGCATTGGATCCGGATAAGACGGACGACAGCAACACTAACGAGTCCAATTAGTTAACCGGAAAAAAAAGAGCGAAATTCACGAAAAGACCTGAAGTGTTTTTCTACAACCCCTTTTGAAGCTTGACATCAAAGACGCCCAATATCGTGACCAACTAATCCCATCTCTGAAGGCATCAGCACACTGCGGCTGTTGATAGGAAGTTTTTAAGCACCGCCGGGATCGCTCAAGGATCGCCGATCTTTATCCGTCGCGGTTTTGCCGACTACCAACCACCCACGTCCTGCCGCGCCCCGCTCTCGATTTTTTCGCTCCAATTCTCCCACTTTTGCTCAATCATCCCACGACCCTCCCCTCCTCGCCCGCCATGAGCCGTACCGGTCAAATCCAAAAAATCCTCTCCCCCTCCTTCACCGTAAAATTCATCCCCGCAAACGGCGACTGTTTCTACCGTTGCATCTCCGACGCACTTCATGGCTCCTCCGTAAAATCCCTCCGCCAAATCGCTAGCGATTGCTTGAATCAGGAGACGTTTGATATGATGAGAATATGCTGGACCGCGCAGCAGAGCGGTTAGGAGCATATGCGTAAATGTTTGTCTCTTGAGAGCTTGAAGTCTATGACGTTGAAAATAGGAGCCAAGCCTGGTTACTCTGTGTGGGCTGAGAGTTTTGCTATTCAGACGGTTTCGAATTTGTTGAATTTGGTAGTTCTGATATTGGACGAGGAGGTGAGTTCTCCTAAATGTTTTGAGAGAAGAAAACGAGCGACGTCGACTAACATGAATTGAGCAGGTTCGAGGTCGTGATAACCCCTCCCGTTTCATTTCCATCCGTCCCGAATCTTCCACCGTAACTTCCTCCTCTACAACCTCCTCCTCTCTCCCACTCCAATACGTTCTCTTGCAACGTACCCGCCGACAGCATTTCAATTTAATAGTACAAGATGACGATATTATTTGGGACAATTTGACTGTTCCTGAACGGATACGGGAATGTTGGGGTTTGAGTTTACCTGGGGAAGGAGGAGATGAAGTTAAGGAAGTCGAGGAAGTCGAAGAAGCTTCGGACCCTCGACCTACAAAAAAGCAAAAACTCGAATCAAGCGCCAGCTCCTCTGGCTGGTCCTGCCCTTCTTGTACTTTCGTAAATGCCAATCCAGGTTTTCTCTGCTGCAGCGTATGCGGCTCAGAGAAATCTTGATCTACACGAATACCGAATAACACTGAAAATAAATTATATAATCAGAAAATAACATCGCTTTAAACACTTCAAAAACATTCCACTCATTTAAATCACAAACTAAAGATCCTTCATCAAACCCCCTTTCCTCTGGTTCCCACCTTTCAACATAGCCTGGCCTTCTTTAACCTGCTTCCTCCATTTCTTAGGATCATTAATCATCTCCCTCATCTCCATTGTATCAAAAACACTCTTCAAAGCCAGATTCCCAGCCAAATCAGGATCGCTCAACAACTGCAAGCGAGCCTCCTCAATTTTTTCATCGTCGGAGAGAGCGGTTTCCCAGTCTTCGAGTTCGGAGGCGATGTCGATTAAGGCTTCCTGGATTTTTTCGGGGTCGGCGAGCATATCGCCTACGGAAGTCATCATGTTCGCGATTTCCGCCATCGCAGAAGGATCGGAGAAGACTTTCATCATTTCTTCAGTCATTTGTTTCATCTGGGAGGCGAAAGCGAGGGTTAATTTATTGTTGAATTTGAGAGAATGAAGGATTAACGATTCTCCAGGGCTACGCGAATCGTCGGATTCGGGCAGCGTCGACGAACGCCCAGAGGTGCATCCAAGGTTGCTCCGACACCGAGGTCACGAGCCGTTAAATATTCGTCCAAGAAGAACCGCGAGGAGTCCATGCCCATGCAACAGTAGAACGTTCCGCAAAGATAACGACTCCTCACCTCTTTCTCGTACTTCTGAGGGTTCGCCAAATACTCATCAATTTGAGCATCATCCACAAGACCGGAACCCTTCATCTGCTTCAGCATCGCAGTGGGATCGTTCAGCATTTCCTGAATTTCAGGAGACTGCATAACCTCAGCCATGCTGTTCGCGAGCTGTTCGATTCATTTTTGTAAGATTATTACGAACTTTTTTTCGTTCACGAAAAACAATGATTAATTTCCTTACCTCTTCAGGGCTCATCTTCGCTAACTCCGCCATAGCCGTCTGCATCTGTTCCATAGCAGCTCCCATATCAACATCCCCCATATCCTTCATCAACTGCTCCATCTGAGCGACTTCCTCGGGAGAGAGGGAGGACATGAGAGCATCTAAATCCATGTCGGCCATGGCGGAGGGATCCATGTTGGAGAGACCGCCGCCGGTGGCTAAGTTTGCCTTTTCTTGGGCTTTTTCGAAGGCGGATTTTACCTGGAGGGGGAGGAAGGGGGTGAGTTTTCAGTAGATGACAATCGACAAGTGTTCCACCGCGACGAGTCTTGGCGTACACCTTTTAATTTTTAGAGCGATTACGACGCGCATCGCATGTGCACGAAGTGTGGTTGTCTCTCAGTCTTCATAAATCTTATTCTCCTTCCGCTCACGCGATTAATTTGTCCTCTTTTGAGCGCCAAATTGATGCACTGACGATCGTGGTCGTCGTAGAGGTCTTTCAGGTTGTCGAAAACTTACCTTCTTCTTCTTCTTCATTCCGAACTGACCGTTCACGGTCACGAGAAGGCAAAGGAGGAGGAGAAGGAGGATTGGGGTGTTCATGGTTACAGTGGTTGGTTTTTTTTCGAGACTCAATCGTTTCACAGGAGAATGCTGATCGATTTCATTCGAGGCGATCGATAGAACTTCTCCTGCTGTAGTCAACTCCCAGCCTTCAACACTTTACTACGCCGAGATATATCTCATTTAATCTCAAATACCTGCCGAACCACCCACGATGTTCTCTCCTGTGAATTCTATTCACCTTCTAATCCTCCTCGCACTTTGCGACATCACATGGTCTTTCGTTCCCTCCCCTCCTCTCTCCCGCAATTCTCAACGCACGTTTACTCCTAATACTCGTTCGACAAGGCTGAGAGTATTAGAGGATGAGAAGACTGACGTTGAAAATGCTTTGAAAATTAACGATAAGGATATCGTCAAGTCGGAATCGGAAGGTGAGCATTGACGACGGCGATGACGAATGATGTGCCGGCGCTCGTCTCGCGGACGAGGATAAGTGCCGATCTCCGCATAACTCGCGTGCGACCTGCGTTTTCTTCTTAACGTCGATCGCTAAGTCTATTCTAACCAACATCATCGCTTCTCTGCTCTCACGTTCGTCCTCCTCTCACGTCCATCCTCGACTACCGCTCTCAGGTTTACCCTGGTGGTGGAACCTCGTCTGGGATTTAGACATGATGTCCCTCGGCCCTCCCGGAACCCCCATGACTCTCGGCGACACCGCCAACGTTTTCCGCACCAACATCGAACAAATCTACGGCGACTACCCCAGCAAAGACAATTGCCCCTTAGGTGATTGCTGTCGAGGAGCGAAGCGACGAGCTGATAATGCGGAGATTTTGCCTTTCAAAGCAATGTTCCGCTAAGTAGATTTAGTCTCAACACCCGGCGCCACTATCGCGATTCTATGTAATTCTAACTCACCAACGTCAATCTTCACGCGACTCACGCGACTCGCTTCGCTCGTCGCAGCTGAAGGTGCTTTAGACGATTTAGCCTCTGGAACAATGTTCATAGGTTTACAGCGTTACTTCAATTCCTACTCTTCACCTTATAAGTTGTGTTTTGGGCCTAAATCTTTTTTGGTGGTGAGCGATCCGGTGCAGGCGAAGCATGTTTTGTTGGATGCGAATGTTAATTATGATAAGGGGATATTGGCGGAGATTTTGGAGGAGGTTATGGGGCAGGGGTTGATTCCGGCTAGTCCGGAGTTGTGGAAGGTGAGCGAGCGAAGCGAGCCGAGGACGAACGCCCAGCGTGGAGCGAAGCGACGAGCATTAAGAACGTTCTATACTAGTGAGGAGCGGAGCGACGAGATTACGGAGGCTCTTCGAAAACGCCGCTCATATTGAAATTCCTCGTTCAATTCTTCGCTTCGCTCCTCGGATCGCTTCGCCTGCCGCTCCTCGCGTTAAGAATGTTCTAAACTTACTCGTCGCTTCCTCTTTATCGTCGTTCGCTCCTCGTCCTCCCGCTCACAGGTCCGTCGTAAGCAGATCGTACCTGGCTTTCACAAGGCGTGGTTAGAACACATGGTCGGAGTGTTCTCCTACTGCAACCAACCCCTCATAACCAAGCTAAACGAAATGGCGGAGAACAACGAGAGGGTGGACATGGAGGAGAAATTCTGCAGCGTCGCGCTGGACATTATCGGGAAGACTGTTTTCAATTACGACTTCGGGAGTGTTACGAAGGAGTCTCCGGTTATCAAGGCCGTTTACTCGGCTCTGGTTGAGACCGAGCACAGGTGAGAAGCTGCGAAGAGCGAAGCGACGAATATTACGAGCATTCAGAACTAGCGAGGAGCGGAGCGAAGAGATTACTAAGGCGTCATAATTACAACGAGGAGGCTCTTCGAAATCGTCGCTCATATTGAAACGACGAGTTATGGAAACGACATAATCAGAACACTTAGCGAGAAGAATCGGTCGCATGTCGTTCCGAAATTACGAAGGCGTCATAATTACAACGAGGATGCACTTCGAAGAAGCCGCTCATATTGAAACTCCTCGTTCAATTCGTCGCTTCGTCCTCGCATTACGAACATTCAGAATTAACTTGTCGCTCTGCTCCTCGGCTCGCACAGGTCAATGACTCCGGCGCCGTACTGGAAGATTCCGGGGGCTAACACCGTCGTTCCTAGGCTGCGTAAGTTTCGGAGCAATTTGAAAATTCTGGACGACACTTTGAACGAGCTCATCGGCATCGCCAAGGACACTCGTCAGGTCGAGGACATTGAGGAGCTGGAGAGCAGGGACTACGCCAACGTGAAGGACCCGAGCCTGCTCCGTTTCTTGGTCGATATGAGGGGAGCGGATATCGACAACAAGCAGCTGAGGGACGATCTCATGACGATGCTCATTGCAGGGCACGAGACTACCGCCGCGGTCTTGACCTGGGCGCTGTTCGAGCTTAAGCGGAACCCGGAGGAGATGAAGAAAGTTAGGGATGAAATCGACGAGGTCATCGGCGACAGGATGCCCAACTACGAGGACATCAAGAAGGTGAGAAGTGAAGTGTTTCAAGTATTGTTTCGAGTAGTGTTTCTCGTTTCATCTATACAACCGCAACCACTAACATAGCTCGCTTCGCTCGCTCGCTTACCCCTCTCGCAGATGCTGAAAGTACGACTTGTCATCGCGGAAACCCTCAGGATGTACCCCGAACCTCCGCTGCTCATCAGGCGCTGCAGGACGGAGGACACGCTGCCCAAGGGCCACAAGGACAACAGCGAGGGGACCGTGATTAGAGGCATGGACATGTTCTTGAGCGTTTACAACATACACCGGTCTCCCCGCTACTGGCTGGAGCCGGATAAGTTCGATCCGGAGAGGTTCTTGAGGAAGTTCGAGAACCCAGACGTCGAGGGTTGGAGGGGCTTTGACCCAGCTCGGTGGGAGGGTCGGCTCTACCCGAACGAGGGATCCGCCGACTTCGCGTACTTGCCGTTCGGAGGAGGAGCCAGGAAGTGCGTCGGAGACGAGTTCGCGCTGCTCGAGGCGACGTGCACGCTGGCCATCATTCTAAGGAGGTTCGACTTCGACTTCGACGGGCAGGAGAGCGAAGAGAAGGGAGGCAAGTACGATGATCACCCGCAGGGGCTCGATCATCCGGTGGGGATGAGGACTGGGGCGACGATCCACACAAGGAAGGGGTTGTGGATGAAAGTTAAGAAAAGGGAAATGTAAAAGTTAATCATGCTGCAAAATGTTTGTAATAGTGTAAATCTTTTTTCTGCCTATTTTTGTTTACTATGTACTCTACGAATTCTATGTCCTCCTATCTCTTCAAAGACCTCATAAAATCTCTAATCTTCAACTTATCGTTGTTCTTCTTCTTAAAAGCCCAGTACTGGTTCTTCTGCTCTTTGGTGAAGTTGGACCAGAGAGTTGATGATTCTTTGTTCCAAGCTTTGGCGTCGTCTTTTTCGAGGTCGAAAGATCTCTGTAGAAAGGTTTTCGCGGCGAACGTGGCGATCGCGCGAGCGTATATTCGTGTGTTAGTATCGTTGTAGAATTGAGATGTTTTACTTCGACCAGCGTCCCGAAATCCGGCGTCCGCTACGCGTTCATCGCTTGCTCTCCCCCCACACTCACCTTACTAGGCGCAACCTCCACAGCTGAGGCTGAGTCCACAGCCTCAAGCTGACTTGTCAGACGTTCAATCAGCTCAGCCTTTAAACCACTAACTTTCAAATTGCGTGCTTTGAGCTCTCCTTTCAACTGCGTGACCGTCATGGTTTCGAAGGTCGTCGCGGTACTTCGGAGTGAAAAAGTTGCTCGAGCGTTTGGGATTAACGTGAATGCTGGAAAGGGAGGTGAATGTGTTAGTGAGAGTATACACGAAACATGCCATGTCGAGGAGCACGTACCATTGGTGTGCGCCATGAGGAGCAGGAAAGCGAGGGAGATAATCAACTTCATCATTTGGATAATGAAATTTAAGGTGCTCTGAAAAAGTTAATTTAGGGCGATATAGAGGTTGTACTTCGGGAGGCGTCGGGGCTGGAAATGTGCGTGGGGAGCTGACAGGTTTTTAGAGTACGAAGACGAGGATTTGATTTTCGAAAAGGGAGAACCTTGATGACTCCGCTTTTATTCGATTTTCGATTTTTGAGGGAAAGCACACCCTTATCTCTTCTCAAATCGATGAATCAAATCATAATTACGCTAGCACTGCTTTTGTTACTAGTCGAAACCGGCTCGTACTACATCACAACACCGCCAACGGCACGCCTCCGTAACCCTACCGCTCTATTAGCTTCTCCTCAACCGACTACGCGTCGTTCCTTGTTGCGAACCGGCCTCGTCCTCCCCTTCCTCCCCCAAGCCACCCTCGCCTCTACGACAACAACTTGTGCCCCAATCCTCTCCAACCCATCAATCTCAACCCTCCGTAAGAACGGCCGGCAAGTTACGATACTCGGAACAGCTCACGTTTCTGACGCGTCTGCCGAACTCAGCCGCGACCTTGTCCGCTCCCTCCAACCCGACACTGTCTTCATCGAGCTTGACGCGAAGCGTGTTAAGGGAGGCAAGTTCGGCGAAACCGACAATGCCTCCTCTACCGGCTCCTCGACGACTACGAAGAAGCCTTCTTTCGTTTCTAATTTGAAGTCGAAAATATTAGGTGCGCATTGGTTGAATTTTTGCCCATTCCGCTGCTCATTTCTAACTCATCGCGTTCTTACTCAGGAAAGATAATCGGTTCGATGTACTCTAAGCTCTCCTCTTACGGTTTCTCTACTGGTCTTGAATTCACTTACGCGATTCAAGAAGGCTCGAAATTGGGTTCAAAAATAGTTTTAGGTGATCGAGACGTTGATGTAACATTGACTCGTTTAAGCGACGCGATCTCTTCAACTGATATAAGTACAGTGGATTTCACAGGACTTGATTCTCAGCTAGCTTCCGACATTGATATCAAAGATCTCGCCGATCCAAAAGATCTCGATAAAACACAAATATCGGATATAATCGAGACTATGAAACAGAGGGATAACGTTACAAAATTAATGAAAGAATTGGAACGGGAGATGCCTCTAGTTTACAATGCGTTAGTTAAGGAAAGAGATGAGTATATGGCTAAGGGAATAAATGATTTGAATGAGAGTAATGTTATGGTGGCGGTTTGTGGAATCGCACATTTGGAGGGGATGGAAAGGACGTTGAAAGAGGAGGGATGGAGCGTCGTTGACTGTAAATAAATAACCATACTTGAAACTAATTCTCGACCAAATCTATCCCATCCAATTCTTTATTTTCTCCCACCAACAAACCCAACACAACAAACTCCCTACGCAGCAACAACGTCAAGCCACTTCTCCGAATCCCTGAACATATTCAAAAACTCCTGATCCCCTCCCTTAGTACTCTTAACATGCCCAACTCCCATGTAAAGACTAACGAAGTGTCCAGGAAGAGGGAATTCCTTAGCTCCGAGTCCGTCGGTGCTATCAAGGACGTTGTAGTAGTCGGAGGCGTTTCTCTTCGCCCAGGTGTTGTCGTCTTCGACGGTGATTTTGAGACCGTTGATTCCGGAGAGCTGAGGAGCGGACGCGATCGAGTTAGTATAAAATGCTTCTAGTATCGTGACTCATGCAATCCTCCCATTCCCAGGCTCGTCGCTATGATCCTCGCTTGGCTTCGTCCTCAATGCGCCTCTCACCTTCGCCGCGACCTCCTCAGAGTTCACAGAAACCTCGACCTGGTTCCTTGCGTTGGTGGCGACGAACGGAACGAGCTTCGCTGCGACACTACTAATGTCGTCTCCGGCACGAACGACCGTGACCTTGCCGTCGATGGGAGGTCTCTGGAGGCCCCACAGAGTGGTCCTATCTCCGTACCCCTCCTTGGCGCCGACGCTGTCCCTCAAGTACTCGGTCAGTTCGATGCAGTACCCCTTAACGCATCCCTGGACGTTCTCCAAGAGAATGTTGACGCCCTCTCCCTCAACGCTATCGTTGGCTCCCTTTTCGGTCAAGTAGCTCTGGTTCATGAGAGTGTTGTACGAAGGGGTGCTGGACGGAACGACGACGGGGTACTTGGTGTACTTGGCGAGGTCCCTGCGGACGGGGAATTCTCCGAAGATCTCACCCTCCTGAGGGCGCGCCTGGCAGGTCAAGGCGTACGAACCGTCTCCTCCGACGGTGTAGACGACCTGGCCGGTCTTCTCGAAGAGGAACTTCGCGAGGGCGAGGTTCTCGTTGACGGCGAGGGTGATGGGCTGGTTGCGGACGAGCCACGCGGCGAGCTCGGTGGCCTGCGACGAGCGTAGCGACGAGCATGAAGATTGGTGTTAATGAGTTAGAATTATGTAGCGGTGATAGAGGCGTCGATATCTAGACTGGGGCTCCTAGCGCAGCCGAAAAAAGAACGAAATCAACGCATTCCCAGTTCGTCGCTTCGCTCCTCTCAGTTTCTCACCTTCTCCGACCCGGCGTCGAGGGGGGCGTCCTGGGACGTCACGTCGACGAAGACCTGTGAGAGCGAGGAGCGAAGCGACGAGTTAGTATAGAATATTCGTAATGCGAGGACCGCAGCGAGGAGTTTGGGTATGGCGCCTTCGTAATCTTGTCGTTCAGCGACGATTTATATGGCGCCTTCGTAATCTTGTCAATTTTGTCGCTCCTCGTTAGTTCGCTCTCGCTCCACATCCTCGTTGATTCGCTCTTCGCTGGGCTTCTTCCTCGCCCGCTCACCTGCCTCCAGTACTCCTCAACTCCGTCCTCGGGCAACTCCTTGTCAATCTTGTAATGCGCATCCAAAGACTTCACCTTGGTGTACCCCTCCGGCGTCTGACTAACCGGCGCATCCGCAAACAACCCCGCAAACTCCCCCTCCTTCAACGAATCCTCCGGAGTAGTAACAACCGGCGCTTCGTTAAAAATACTCTCCACATCCTCAGCCGTCGCACCCGCAACGACCGCATGCCTTAAAGCGGTGCACTGCCCCGAATTCTCAATCATAGCCGAAAAACGAATCGCCTCCTTAACCCCCTCCGTAAGTCTAGGAGCCACGAGGGTATTGGGACCTCCGGTTGAGCACATGGAGTTTGCGTGACCTGATTTAACGGCTTTGGCGAGTTCGCGGCTGCACGTGAAATAGCTGGGGCAGGTGGAGGGGGATTCGGAGAAGATTCGCTTCACCTCGGGGAGGTCAGCGGAGGCGTAGGTTAACATTCCTGAGTCGACGCCTAAAGGGGGGGCGAGCGAAGCGAGCCGAGGATTGAGGGGGGGGATTAGTTTAGAATGGTTTCAATGCGAGGACGGAGCCAGAGCGAGGAGCGAAGCGACGAATTGAACGACTTCATTGGGACTCGCTCCTCGTTGTATTCATGACGCCTTCGTAATCTCGTCGCTCGGCTCCTCGTAGCTTAGAATGGTTTCAATCCTCGTCGCTTCGCTCCTCGCCATGTTACGCGCACCTTCCTCCTCCATCAAATCCAACAACAACCTCGTCCACCTATAACTATGCTGCGTAGTATTACTCCGACTCAACACCACACACGGTACCCCCAACTCCATATTCCTAATAACCTTCCGGAAGAGATCCAAGAAGTTAGAGAAGTTAGAGACGCAGCCGATGAAAGCTGGAGAACGATCGATGTTTATTTTACCGTTTTGCTCGTCAGAGAAGAGGAGGTCGTTCATGCGGCGTTCTGGCATGGAGGAGGAGGGGGAGGAGTTGTGTTAGTGTTTAAGCACGCACACACTTATGTTGATGTACGTGTACATGTACTTGTACGTGTACGTGTTCTGCTGCTCCATCAACTCCAACATTTCTCCCAACATTTTCTTACCGACGAGGTTCGCCTGAATACTCTCCTCAATCTCCGTAACTCCATCCTGCTTCAAAAAATCCTTCGCCTGATTCCCAATCAACAACCCTGAATACTCCTTAAATAGCTTATCCTCAATCCTGCGAAGATTAGGACGGATATCGTGGAGGGGAGGAGTGTAGGAGTTGATGTGTTCGATAATTTTATTAACTTCTGAAGTGTTTGCGTGGATTATTTTACCGTTGGGACGGAGAAACGCGTCCAAAGTATCAACCGAGTTTCCAGATTTGAGGTCGGAGCCGTTCACGACTGAGCGGACGGGGTCGGTGTGCCATGATTCTGGGTTGAAATCGTTTTTGAGGTAGTCCAATGTCGCCGTTCGGAGCTCGGTGAAAGAAGGAGTGGGGAGGTTGCCGAAGGTGGACACGTAAGGGGTTGAGGCGAAGTTGTAGCCTGTAAGTAAGAGGTTTGGAGGGTGGGAAGATTTGGGCAATGGGCAATATGGGGTTAGAGGGTGGGGGAACGGGTTTTGAAGAGGAAGAGGTGGCTGAAGTCGACGTGACGCGACGGCAATTCGACATTAGGAATCGTTTTTGTTCATTTTACACAGCCGGTGTTGGGGAGACTGGGGGTTTTGGGGTTGGAGATAACTCACTTCTGCGCCCGGCAACGCGGCCAACGTGGCGATAAAGGTTTGAGAGCATTTTTCTTGAATTCGATTTGCAAAAACTGCTGGGAAGCAATAATGTTGCATTTTTGCCTCAAACAGCGTGAAAGTACGTCCTCTGCAACTCTCACTTTTTCCCAAGATTCTTCAACCTAGTCAACAACTGTTCCTCCCATGGCTGCCCCATAACCTGCGTCATTGATTAATATTTGGGTTTATCGAGGCGTGGAGTTTGGAGGGAGGGAAATCATTTTCGAAGATCAATAGTTCCTCTATTCGGACGTTCTCGATACCGCACTGTTGGTTTTCAGCAATGCCATCCTTCACTACGCGCCGCATTTTGGTCTATTCTTCGCGACCTCTTCTGAATAGCCTCCTCCACCTCCTCCACCTCGATCTCACATCCGCTCCCATCCCCTCCCCCTCCCCCTCCCCCTCACCTTCCTCCCCAGCCCCCCCTCCACAACCATGTTCATCGAAAAAGACATCAGAAAAATTCCCGTAATCCTCTCCTCCCCTCCCGTAACCCACCTAAAGCTCGCCCGCCGTCCCGCCGAATTCTCTGCGACCTCCCTCCCCCAAGAAAAATGTGAAATCCGGTGAGTCCACAAACTCTCGTCGCCCATCTCCTCGCTCATCTCCTCTCTGGGAATGCGTTACTTCCGTTCGTTATTCTTCGGATCGTCGGTGTCGTTTTCACCCCCGCCCATCTCTAACAAGGCTCGCTTCGCTTGGCCGCTCCTCACTACGTGGTCGATCGCAGTCTCGTAGCCGGCAAAAAAGACGGCGGCGGTACCCTCAAAGCCTTGATTACCCCAGAACAGGTCAAGCAAATGGTGAGTTTGTGGTAGTTCGTTCACTGTCTCGTCGATCAGTCTCCTCGCTAGGAATGCGTCAAATTCGCTCGTTATTTGACGTTCACTAGTAGCGTCCAATCTAGACGATGGACGCCACTAGTAAGCTGCAACGCAAATTTCTAACTTGTTTTACCTCCAATCGATCATGTCTCCTCTTACTCGCTCGTCTTAGGACAAACTAGAATACCTCTCCGTCTACGATTCCTCCATCTCCTCCCTAACCGGCATCGGCTCCCTCGAATCCACCCCCCTCACCACGTTAATCGTCGGCTTGAATCCCATAAAATCCCTCCCCTCTGATCTGTCCTTCTTGTCGAAGTTGATGAGGTTCGAATGTGATGATGCGATGTTGGAGTATGATGTTTTACCGTTTGAGGTTTGTTGTTTGGTTAATTTGGAGGTGAGGCACTGCGAGGAGCGAATGCGACGAGCTGAGATTACGATATTTACGCCAGTAATACGTCGAATTAGCGTAAAAAGCTTCAAACGCAGTAGCAACAAAACTATAATCGCCACGCATTTCTAACAAATATATGCCAACTTCATGCGACTCGCTACGCTTGTCGCAGGTGCTGAGGTTGAGTGGGAATAGGTTTAAGGGCATTGGGGAGGAGCAGATTGAGAAATTGAAGAAGGTAAGAACACGAGGAGGCGAAACGACGTACACGTAACAATTCTAACACGACATTAATGTTCGTCGCAGCTTAAAATACTCAACATGGACAACAACCTAATAACCACCATCCCTCCTCTCCCTCTCCCTCATCTCGAAACCCTCTCCCTCCGCTCCAACAAAATCGCAGGTTCCCTGTCGAAAGATTTATTCAAGACGTGTAGTAAAACACTTAAACAGCTTTGTTTGAGTAGTAACGAACTTACTAGTTTTGATTTAGTGGAGGGTTTGAAGGAGTTGAAGGTTGTTGAGAAGGTTTATTTGAATAAGGTGAGACCCCGAGTTGAGGAGCGAAGCGACGAATTGAGCATTATCATTTGGACGCGCTCATTTGGACGAGCTCATTTAGACTCGCTCGTTCGGACTCGCTCTCGTTGCATTTGTGGCCGCTTCGTTATCTCATCGCTCCGCGCCTCGCCGCTGCGAGCTCAGAGCATGTGAAAACGCTGCACCGCTCCGCTTCGAGTGGAACTCAATCAACAAATTATTCGCTCGCTGAGACTTCTCCTCCTAACCCGTAACGTTCGTTTTACAGAATAAAATTAAGTCGAGGTTCGAAAACACTGAAGACACTGATTTCAATAACATATTAACCGGAGTTGGTACCTCCGCCGGGTCTCGAGATGTTAGCGTAAACCTCTCAAATAATCCTCTAGAAGTCGATACCATTCCCCAGGATTGCCTGTCGTATTTCGGGGAGGTTGATGCGTTCAGGGAGTGGGTTGGGAAGGAGAAGAGGAGGTTGAGTGTTGCGGGGTGCGGGATTTTGAAGAAGGAGGAGACGAAGAAGAGGAAGAGGAACTTTATGATTACGGAGGGGGTGGAGGTTCTGGAGGAGGAGGTGGAGGGGGGGGGGGAGAAGGAGAATGCGGAGTAGAGAGTGAAGTGGGGTGTTGATTTGATTTGACAACTTGAGACGATAATTAATTAATAACATGTCGTTTTGGTTTTCGAAGAAATTTGTTTCTTCTCTCTTTTATTTAATAACGGTGGTACGCTGCGAAACTCACGACGAGGCACACGAATAACGCATCGAAGCCCAAACTGCCGAGGAACCACTTGAGGTAGCCGCCGAAGGAGCTGTCGGATTCAGATTCTGGGGGCGTGTCAGAGGAGTACTGGTTGTTCTGGTGGTACTGGCGATTGTCTTGATACGCGAAATCTTGCTGTGAGTTCTCGGCTTTCTCCCAAAATTCGGTATCGTGACTTGCGAAGTCGAATTCGACTGTTGTCGAATGGCCTTTGCGCGTGTCACAGATTCCGGAAAGACGGTAGGGGTGAGCTTTCGTGTCGATTAGGAAGTCACAGTCTGGGAGATATTTTGTAGTCTGGCGGTTCCAGTACTCGGCCACCTCTTCCGCTCGTTTTCGTCCAGGAGGGCAGAGTTCTGTTGGGTCTCCTTTGATGAAGCGTTTGTTCGAAGAAAATGAAGGTTTGCATTGACTATAATCTTTATCCTTCACGAACTTTTTAGATAAACCCAATTCAAATGTGTGCCGCCATCCTACATTCCTGTATTGTTCATCCTGATCAATTCCTCCAGCAGTTAATATTAGTTCAAATTCAGAACATGTGAGACACTTCTTTCTTGGATAATTCTCCAGACATCCTTCCCAATCCTCAAGATTAAAATATTGAGGATCACCCCACAAAAAAGATGTGTGCCTTTCCAACAAACGGTCTGGAACCTCTTGGTCTTCAGGCATCATCAAATACTTAACCGTTGAATAACAGTTAGACTTCAACAATGTGACATCATGGTGGGTTATTTGTGTTTCCAGAAATTGTTGCACAGCTCTCTCAACATTTCGGAGCGTTCTCTGATCGATGGCCCTGAAGCCATCGAAGTCCTCTACTCCTTCGAGTTCGATCTGCGACGCTAGTGCCGACCGACTGGCTAACTGGCTCGCGTCACCAAAAACTCCTTTGAACGTTACTAGATCTTCATTCCTCGTGCCAATGCCGAGAAGAGCGTCGTCAAAGTCTCGAACCGCAAAATGGAAGCTGGTGGGATCCTTCACGCCAGGGTCAATCGCGGAGAGGAACAGAGTTTCCGGCATCTCATGCTCGCCAAAAATCCTATTCGTAGAGCCTTTTAGTTTCAGCGTCGCAACAACCCTCTCTCCGCCTGAGCGAGAGGCACGTCGGCCATACAGGAGATTAGCATTTAGGTTTTTGCCGTGATCAGCTGTCTTCAGCCCGGCCGCTGTCCCAACCATCCCCGCCATCGCCATAAAGATGAGCAAAAGAAGCATTCGTCAAAGAATGAGATCCTCAGCGCGGCAGTCGAGAGAAGAGAAGAGTTGTGACGGGCGTCGTAAGTTGCAGCAGCTTGGCAGGGTGTTGAGGATCCGTATTGGGCTGTGATCCTAACACTTTTTAAGTGTCCCCGACATTCTTCTGATCAACCACGAGGCAAAACATTGGAGCGAGACCAGCAAAATCACATTTAGAGGGAACAAAAAATATCACGCAAAACGCTTATTAGTCTCCCCCTTGAATTATTTGGACTACACTGCCCCACCACCTTCCTTCTGCTATCGTTGTCAAAGCGTAGTCCTTCCCAAAACCAGCCTTTCTCAAACTCTACCTCCGAGCCCTCATCCTCACTTTGGCCGCCCCACCCCACACTCCCCCGACGACGCGCACCCCCCAAACCCCCAGTCCCCCCACACTCAATGTTCTCCCTCACCTTCACCTGCCCCGCCTCCTCCCCCGGTCCCTTGTACATCCACTCCGCCATGCCTGAACTAACCCTCGGTCGCAAAGGCCAAATCGTGAATTTCACCGACGACAAATCCTGCTCCCGCTCCCACTGCATTTTCGTCGTCCGTGACAAGTCACTGTACTGCACGGATCTGAAGGCGAAGTTTGGGACGAGCTTTTCGAGGAAGGGGGATAAGGAGGAGTGTTATGACAAGTTGACTCCGAGTGAGGAGACGATGATTTTCGACAGTTCCGAGATCAATGACGATGACGACGACGATGAAGAGACCGCAAAGGTGAGAGGGAATTAAATGGAGCCCTGCTTCATGTACTCCGTGTAAATTCTAACACACACGCTCGCTTCGCTCCACTCCCTCCCCCCCCCTCAGACCCTCCACGTAAAACTCGGCGCCTACCAAACCGTCCTAACCATAAAACCCCACCCCATCTTCCTCTGTACCACAACCTTCAACCCCTCCCTCTCCACCTCCAACGCCAACTCCCTCCTCCCCTTCCCCATCTCCAAGCGCATCTCCCTCACTAAAACCACCCACCTAATAACCGACAAAACCCGCCCAACCTGTAAATTCATTATATCGAAGTTAAAGGGCATCCCAGTAGTAGGGATTGGCTTTGCGAACGCTTTGCACGCTCTGGAGAATTACGGGATTAACGGGTTGCCGTCTGAAGATGATTTTAAGGTTACGTCTAATTCGACGGGGACGCAGGAGATATGCGAGTCAGAGGTGAGCAACTGAGGACGAAGCCCAGGGAGGAGCGAAGCGACGAGCTGGTAGTACTGGTAGTAGCTTGCCTCCGCTGCTTCCTTGCTACGTAATTCTAACCCGTTAATGTAATTTTTCACAGTTTCACAAGAACCTCGTTGGAGTGGTTGTGCTGAGCTCCGGGATCAGCGACGAAGGTGAGGGATGGGTTTGCTCCTCGCATTAAGAACGTCCTAAACTGCGTAAGAACATCCTAAACTAATGGCGTCGCCTCGCTTCGCTCCTCGCTCCTCAGAAACCCTCTGCGAAGCCGCAGGAGCCGAAATCATCCGCCTCTACTCGGACGTAACTGTCGACCTGAACGATTACGAAGGGAAGCGCATCGTCTACCTCAAGAACAAGAAGAAGGAACACAGCGACATCCCAAGGTTCAAGGGCATGGGCCTGAAGGGAGTCGACGCCAAGGTACGAAGGAGCGAGGAGCGAACGACGACAGCGAGGAGCGAAGCGATGAGTTAAATTATACGGTATTGGGTCACGCAGCGACGAGTTTCTCCGCTCCTTGTTTTCTTTATCTCCACCACTAACACGCTCACTGCGCTCACGCTCGTCGCTCACCGTTCACCGCTCACCGCAGGGCGTCGCGTGTTGCTGCCAGGCGGAGGACGGTGGTAAATTTATGAATTTGGAGAACGAGGAAATAACCCCCTGGGGGAAGAAGAAGCCGAAACCGAAAAAGGCCGAGGTCGTGGAAGTCGACAGCGACGCTACGACCGACGACGAGGCGCCTCCTCCGACTCCTAAAAGCCCTCCGAAGAAGAAGGGGAAGGAGAAGAGGGCTCCGAAGCCCAAGCCTCCCATGATATCGAGCCAGAGAGGGCCGCTGTCCAAGTCCAAGACCCCGTCGACGCCGATGGACACGCGAGACGACGATAATATTACTCCCAACGACGAAGAAGAAGAAGTGGTCCAGCCTCTGGCCAAGCCGGAGAAGGACCTCATGACGCTAACGAACCCCGACGGATTTTTGATCGCCGCCCCTCTCGAACGCTCCGCCTTCCGCCGCCCTGGCGTCTCCAACTCCAACACAACCACCGTCAACAAGAGGTGAGTCGCAGCGAGGAGCGAAGCGACGAGCTGGGAATAAGACAATTACGGTCATGATTCTTCTGCGCTAGTAGCTTCAGTCTAAGCGCACATGCCGCTTTCGTCGCTGCGTAATTCTAACTCATCAACGCCAATCTTCATGCTCCTCGCTTCGCTCGTCGCAGCCTCGTCGTGGCTAGTCGCTCCTCTAAAACCGTCACCCCATCCTCCGAACAAGGCTACAAGAAATTCCGCAAGAACTTCGTCAAGGGAGTTTTCGAGAACGTTGGTTCAACCAAGAAAACGAAGAAGAAGAAAAGCAAGTCCAAAAAATCACAGCACGAAATCATAGGATTGACTCCGGTGTTGCCAAAGGAGAGTGAGAGGGAGATTAGGATCGACAGGGAGAGGAGGGGGTTGGAGAGGGCACAGGAGGAGGCGGAGAGGTTGTTCAAAGGAGGGGAGGAGAAGCAGACTAAGAGGAAGAGGGGAAGGTGACACGTATTATATTATATGGACGGAAAAATATTGAATAAAATGACGGGACATTTTTCATATGAACACTCAATATGTTTTGTTATTTCTCTCCCTCTCCCCATCCTTGTGCTCTTGCAAAAATTGCACTCAATCGTCAATTTCCATTCCGTCCTCCACGTACTTGATGATGTTCTTGACGAACCTGTCGACGACCCTGGTCATGTTGACGACGCTGGTGCGGTCCATTTTGTCGAGGGATTGCTCAGAGAGTTCGCTGAGGTTTTCGGTGAACTTCTCGAGCATTTCTTGGTGGTGTTCGAAGCGCTCTTTCTTGCCGGTTTTGTCCTCGGGATCGAGGTAGTAGGCGAAGGTGTAGGTGTACTTGAGGAGGCGGCGGCACTCGACGAGCTGTTCGGTGGCGGTCTTGAGGAACTGCGACGAGTGAAGCGAGGAGCGGAGGAGCGAAGCGACGGCGTATTATTAGTTTAGAATATTCTTAATGCTCGTCGCTTCGCTTCTCATGGAGTCCTCGTGGAGACTCATTACGACAGTAATTATCGTATAGCCAGCTCGTCGCGTTCGCTCCTCGCAGTTTTCTCACCTGCACGTCGATCCAGCTCGTGTTGGTGTTGCCGTCCTGGAGCTGCACCATCCTCTGCTCTGTCTGCTCGAGCTGCTTCTTCGCGAACTTCTGCGCCTGCGCGTGCGCGTGGTAGCGCTGGTAGTAGTGCAGGTACCTGTCCAGCTCCCTCTGCGCCTTGGCCGCGTCGCTCTGATCGTCCGAATTCTTATCCGCCGCGAACTTGTTGCACTTGTAGTACCCTCCGGTGTTCGCTCCATGATCCTCCCAGGGTTGGCAGCAGATCCAGCAGAACTCGAACTTGCACTGTTGGCAGACCATGTGGTTGCAGCCTTGGTTTTTCTCGATGCGGGTGGCGCATTTGGGGCACTTTTTGGTGTTGGCGAGGATCCAGTTGGCGGTTTCGGACTGCGACGAGCGAAGCGAGTCGCATAAAGATTGGTGTTTATGAGTTAGAATTACGGGGCGACGAAAGCAGCTTGAGCGTTTAGACTATAGCTACTAGCGTAGACGAATTACGACCGCTTCGCTCCTCGCTGCTTCTCACCTCGTTCTGGCATTTCTCGAGCCAGAGGCTGAGGTCCTTGCAGACGACTGGGTTGTGGGGTTCCTGTGGGATAGGAGCGGCGAGCGAAGCGAGGAGCGAGGAGCGAGGCGACGAGTTAGTAGTAGAAGCGACGAGTTAATATATACGCGTCAGTAAACTTTTCCCTTTCTCACCTCTCCGCACTTAACGCAAAACCCCGTTCCACACCCACAATACACCTCCCCGCTCCCCGTCTTCGTGATCGCTACCATCGTGCAGTCCGTTCCTGGACACCACCTGGTGTTCTTGTTGAGGTCTACGAAGGATCTTAGCTCGTATTTCTCCCACTCGGACATTTTATCGGGGCACATTGATTTGACTTCTTCTCCGGAGACTATTTCGGTGCAGCCGGCTTCGGGGCAGAGGGAGTAGACGCAGGCTGGGCCTTCGGAGATTTTATTGGAGAGGAAGCCGCGCCAGCAGTCGGTGCAGAAGTTGTGGGAGCAGGGCATGGAGAACATTTCGGGGAGGGTCAGCTGCGACGAGCGTAGTGAGGAGCGGAGGAGCGAAGCGACGAAGAGTTAGAAACGAGCGGCGACGAAAGCAGCGTCGACGTTGAGACTGGAGCTACGGGCGAACGCTGAATTTCGAACAGAGATATCACGTTCTCGCATTGTCGCTTCGCTCCTCGCGACTTCGTACCTCGTCGTCGCAGCAGATTTTGCAGGTCAGGAACGCCCCCTCGCCCTTCGACTCCTCGGCGGGCGGGCAGATTTTGGAGGTTGACCGGGTGGTGGCCCTCGGGCTGCTCCTCTTGGGAGTTCTGGGAGTGTTGGGCGCCGATTCCATTCTGCGACGAGCGAAGCGAGGAGACACGAACGATTTGTGTTAATGAACGATTTGTGTTACTATGTTAGAATTACGCAGCGATGATAGTGGCGTCGAATCGTCTCCGTTCGCTACTGCGCTACGCCTTACATAACGAACGGAAATAATGCATTCCAGGTCATCTTTTCGCAAATCGCTGTTTCTCACCTATCCTCAATAGCTCTGACCCTCTTCAAAACCCCCGCCTTCTCCAACGTCCTCTCCGGATCATCAAAATAGCTCGCAATCAATTTCTCCTTATTCCACTTAAAGCTCCTCATAAGCGCTCCAGCGGCCTCTTCGGGGATGGAGAGCATTTCGATTATTTCGGAGAGGATGGTTTGCATTTCGGATTTTAGGGAGGAGGAGGGGACAAGGCGGGGGAGGTCTAGGTTGGTGCAGGAGGGGGAACCGAAGTCGGAGTGGGGGGATTGGCTGGGGGTTGG
>BLQM01000114.1:27950-44871 GCA_012489335.1 Triparma laevis f. inornata
GGGGGCGAAACGTGAAACGTGAAGACGTTCGTGAAGTGTCGGAGTCTCAACCTCTCACCTGGTGCGGCTGCCGCCGGTGGGGGGGGCGTTAGGATTGGCATCAGTGTGTTTACTTTTCGGAGTTTTCAACGCCTTCTCTTTATCCTCCTTATTCTGCGTCGTATTGAGAGTTGGCGGAGAAGCGTGTCTTGCGTTAGAAAAAAATTGAGTATCGTTTAATTGACGTCGTCGAACGTCGGGGAGCCGAGTCTCTCTCACCTCCTCTTTCCCCTCGTCGCCGCTGTCTTCCTGAGGAGCAGCGGTCTCCTCTGCCTCTGAATCCGAATCGTCGGAGTACTGGTACTCGATTTCTTCGCTATCGCTATCGCTCATTTTTTAGTTCGGGTGCGGTGGGAGGGTGGGGGGAAGTTGCGTAAGGAGAAGGGAATGGAGGCGGTTGTATCGTGTGAATGATTGTGTGCAATTGCAGAGCGTAGCGCGTGTTTGGGGGGCGGGAAGACTGAAAATTAATTAGATCAAGTCCGTTGAATATTGTGAGGTGGAATGTGTTGGCGTGAAGAGTGAAGAACAGAGCTGTAGAGCGAGTCTGAATTTTGGCAGAAGTCGACGAGAGTGTTAGGAGTTAGATTGTGGCCGATTTTAGTGGTTTCAACCTGATTTAAACGTTATTTTGGGTGTAGATGTGATGGTCACGAGCGGGGGTGGTATTGAAATTACAATTGCGGTTCTCAGAGTGGAGATTTGAGCATCAGAAGGGATGCAAAATGCGCTGAAGGTCCCACGAACATAGAGAGGGATTTCCAGCCCTCCCAGACGTCCTTTGCCGAAATTGTTATTGAAATCCGGCCCTGATTGGCTACAATTTTCCACAAATCTTGAATAGACAATCATCGCGTACATTCAAAAACCGGGCCAAAAAAAACAGAATTAATCTCAAATTTTATTTCGAGGTGTAAAATAAAAATATATCGTCCAACCTCCGCAGAAACGTCCCCTATCTTCTTAAAATCCACCCCAAATTCTCCCTAACCCTAACACAAGCACCGATTTTGCCCAAAACACTAAAACTTGACTGGCCTTTCACTCCTCCCTCCTAAAACTGTAAATCACAACAACCTCGAAGCAGAATCCTAATCTTTATTTATGTTACCGTATATATACGACTGTTAGTGTTAGGTTAAAATATTTTCCCAGCAAAAAGGAGCTAGTTTCATCACTCTTGTGTCTAAATCTGACCAAGTCCAGAACACTATGCAACAGCGCCTTAGTATTATCACTTCATTCATAGCTCCCCGCCCATGCTACTTCTACCTCCTTCTCTTCTTTACATGCGCAACAGAAAAATTTGTTGACGCCACTTGCAACGCTGGTTTCGTCCAGGTTGGTGGAAGCTGCGTGACTTGCCCGCAAGGGTCATTAGGTCATTACTGTTTAGGAGGCTCCTCGGGTGCGGAATTTTGCACAGCTGGATACAGCTGCCCGTGGCTATATTCAGGAAGAAGTTCGGCAATCAGACTGTCTAGCCCCGTATCAAACGCCTTCGGGTTGTGAAAACGACGACTGGCCTTTGGCAGCGAGAAGCTGCTCTCTGTACGATTCTTTGACCTTAAATGAAAATGAGTGTAGGAGCGCGTCGTCTTATTTGGGTTACGAATATGTCCAGGATGGTACCTCAGCCACCACCCCGAGGGGGTGTTACGTAAAGTTAAATACCGATCAGGCTTTTTATAATCACCACGCCGTTGGTGCCGGGTCCTACCTCCGAGCTCCACTTTGCAAACACGTCATAAAAACTCGCAGGTATGACTCAAGTACAGCTGGCTGGAAAGTACTCGCCCGCTGGTGCTTCTTCCTGTTCGAGGTGAGGGATTGTTGTTAAAAAGTTTTTAAAATAAAAATATTCTATTGATTTCGACTACTAAAATACCTCACACAAACAACTCCCCCTCCCCCATCTCCTGCAGCTCATGCCCCGCTGGTACTCACGCATCGACTACTCCTACCGCCTGCATTAATTGTCCTGCTGGAAAGTTCATTGGATCTCCAGGAGGTACTTCCGAGAGCTCATGCACTAGCTGCGAAGCGGGAAAGTTCAACGAATCTCAAGGGTCGATTTCATGCACAGACTGCGATTCTGGAAAGTTCTCGCCAACCGGGGTCGCCGTCTGCACATCTTGTGACGCTGGAAAGTACAGGTAAGCCGGCGCAACACGTTCCCTACACTTCCCACAATCCCTACTCCCTCCTCACTCCCCACCTACTCAGCGCGAGTGGGTCCTCAGAAGACAATTGCCTTGATTATGACGCTGGTATGTCTTCTCCACAAGGAAGCACCTCCTGCTCCATCGTGTGCTCATCAGGGTCCTACTCCCCTGTCGGTTCCCCATGCATTAATTGCGAGCCAGGGAAGTTCAACGAGAACGAACATCAGGTGAGCTTCTCATTCTCTTAAAAAATCTGTCAACACACTACTAACCTTTACCACCCTCAAACCCACCCCCTCCACCATTCACTTTCCCCCCTTCAACCCACAGGAATCTTGCACCACCTGCGGCTCCGGCCGCTACAACCCATCGACCGGATCCAAAGTTGAATCAGAATGCCGCAACTGCGAAGCTGGCAAAGCGAGCACAGTAGATGTCCGTGTCACAACCTGTGATGCGTGCCCCCTGGGGAAAGCAGCGCCTGCCCCTGGCCTTGTCACATGCTCAACCTGCGCTGCTGGAACCTACTCCAACGACCCCGCCGGTGCGACGATTTGCGAGTTATGCGCTGTGGGAAAGTACACCGGCGCAGCCCAGTCAACATCCTGCGACCCCTGCGAGCCCGGCACCTTCAACCTCGTCAGCGGCTCCGTCACCTGCGGCAAGTGTGCCGGTGGTGAGAAAATCAATGCTAATAGCGATGGCTGCGATACATGCCCCGAAGGCACGTACTCAAACCCTGGAAGTTCAATTTGTACGGATTGCGTTCACACGGACGGCTACGTGAGCCTCGCCGGTTCAAACACATGCGAATACTGCGGCCCGGGCTTTTACGCAGACCAAGCTTCCAACACCTGCAAAGAGTGCCCGATCAACTCATTCAGCGTCGGTGGTGTCAATGCGTGTGAAGTACGTCCTTCAGGTAAGGCCATGATTGCAATCCTTCGCCATTCTCCCCAGCATATCTCTAACCCCAACAAAATTCCACGCAGGAACCAACAACGCCATGGGATCGACAGCTTGCTCCCCGTGCCCTCCCGGAACTATTACTACCAGCACCACTTGTCAGCAATGCGAACAGGGAAAGTACGCAGAGTTTGGTGCCACCTCGTGCTCTCCTTGTCAGAGCGGGCAGTACGCAGACGAGGTTGGTCTGGCCGCGTGCAAGACTTGCAAAATTTGTGGGGCAGGGAAATTCACAAGTTCGGCGTGCTTTGGCAACTCGGAGACTGAGTGTGTCGACTGCTTGAAAGGGACCGCGTCTATGGGGGGAGAGGTAACTTCTTGCACTGAATGCAATGGCGGCGGGCTCTACTCTGATGAGGACGGCACGAGCGTATGCGAAACTGCGCCAGCCGGTTACAAGCCCAATGATTCCAACACGGGACTCGAAAATTGCCCTTCTGGAACTTTCTCCATCGGAGCTGCTGACATCTGCACCCCCTGTTCTGATGGAGGGCATTCTCAACCTGGCTCGTCTGCCTGTGAAAAGTGCTCGACTGGGAAGTACTTTGACGAGCCAAACAACAAGTGTGAGCTCTGCCCAAAGAACACCTTCACCATCTCAGGCGCGACCGACATCGACGGCTGCATTCCCTGGAGGACACTCCATGCCTGGCTCTGGTTACTGCGACCAGTGCTTGACCGGAAAGTACTATGACGAGCCGAGCAGCGAATGCAAACTCTGCCCCAGCGGCAAGTTCACGGCAACCGGAGGGGTGGGCATCTGGCAGTGTTCGACATGCGATGTTGGCTTCTACAGCTCCGATCCCGGAGCCTCGAATTGTTTAACTTGCGATCCTGGCAAGTACACCAACGAAGAGCAGACTGCGTGTCTTTCTTGTCCCGCTGGCAAGATCTCTGGCGTGGCGGGGAGCGAGGTGAGGCGCCATAATATATTTTGGTATCGCTCTGTCTGCGCTAATTTCTAACCTCAACCCACCCGTCTACAATCGCAGTGCACCGTGTGCGATACTGGAAAGTTTGCCGAAAAAGAAGGCAGCGTCGAGTGCCAGTTATGCAACACGGAGGAAGTGCTAAAGGGAAGCATCACGGCTGGAGACGGAACGACCTCTGTTTCTGGCTGCATCTGTCCAAAGGGAAAGTACCTGAACCACGAGACTTCGACCTGTGACGTGGTTTTTAAGGGCGTCAAAAAGACTGTAGAAAATATGAATGTCACGAGACTGAACCTTGAGAAGGGTTTTTGGAGGACGGCGACCGACAGCTCGGAGGTGCTCATGTGCCTCTGTTAGGGTTCTCGTACTTTCAGATCGTCGGGGGAATGAGTTGGGGTAAGCATTTTTGGAGAAATTATGGGGTTGTTACTTTAAATGTCTAACACAGCCTCACAATTGTCATCGCAGGCTTCGACCTGAACTTCCCTCCCGCATTCACCAAGTTCTTGAGCTTCATGAGCAGCATCGTCAACCTCGACTTTCTGAATCTGATGCCTCTCGGTTGCATCACCGATAGTGATTTTCACAGAACGCTCGTGATGATGACTCTCGGGCCATTCATTTTAGGGTTGTTGATCATATTGGCGTACAAGTTGTTCAAGGCCATTGGACAGAAGAGTAAGGCCAACGAAACCTTTGGCTGGTACCTCTTCATGACGTTCGCTATATTGCCGAGCGTTTCCACGAAGGTTTTTAGCACGTTCGCGTGCAGAGGTGAGGCGCGAATGAAAAGGGGTGGAAAGGGGGTGTTGTAAAGTGATTCTAACCCAACGTTCATGACACTTCTCCCAGAATTCGACAGCAACTACGGAGGCTACTTGAAGATGGACTACAGCATCAACTGCGACTCGGCCGAACACAAGTTTTACTCCATGTGCGCTTGGCTGCTGCTTAGTCTTCCCCATTGGCGTGCCGTCAATGTACTACTTCTTACTTCACCGAGTGAAGAGTCTGATCGATCCAGGGCAGAAACGGCTGTGCTTCGAGCTGGGCGAGGAGGCAGGATTGGAGGCGGCGCTTGAGGAGAGGAAGCGGCTCGAGGAGGAGAACGAAGACTTGCAAGGGTTGTTGTTCCTGTACGGATCCTTCGAGCCGATGTTTTGGTGGTTTGAGATCCTCGACACGATAAGGAAGTTAGTTTTGACCGGAGGGCTCATATTTTTAGGGCCAGGGACGACGGAGCAGATAGCCATCAGTATGATAATTTGTTTGGCGGCGCTCAGGATATTCAGTGGCTTCAAGCCATTCATAAAGGACTCACACGATCAGTTTTCTGAGGTGGCGCAGTGGCAGGTGAGATGATGGGTAGAGCTGTGTTGGGAGGGAGGAGGAGCCATAGTTGTGAGAGCCTAACCGATTTAACTCAACAAACCAAACCACCAACAAAATAGGTCTTCTTTGTTATGCTCTCCGCCATGATGATAAAGACGAAGATCGACTCTGGAGGAACAATCGAGGAGCAGGGCTTCTACGACTACATGTTGCTTGCGATTCAGTTCATCGCGCCAGCCATGATGGTCTATATTGGATTGAAGAAGGGCAGGGAGGTAGTTGTGAGGAGATTAACAAGAGGGGAGTCGGCGGCTAGAGATGTGGAAAGGGGTCTGGAGCTTGCAAGTGCAGGGAGGGTTGGTGGGGGTCGGGGTGGGGGTGGGGAGGGTATGGTCTTGGGGGATGGGGTGGGGGGCCAGGCTGCCAACAACCCCATTTTGCTGGATTTTAGTAGCAAAACAGGAAAGGCCGCGGGTGTTAAAAATTGTAAACCTCTAAGCAGCTTTGACTCATACAACAGGAGAGGCGGAGCGGGAAAGGGCAAGAAGAAGCAAGAGGCTTTGGATCATATGAATGCACCAAAGCGAGAATCTGAAATCGCCCCTAGGAACAAGCAACCTGCAATGCCAAAATTATTGGACTATTGTGGTGCGACAAATAAAAAATCTGAAACTGCCCCGCTGCCTCCAACTCGACCATCAATAATTCTTCCACCCCAAACACATCCGCCAACATCAGCGACAGATTGGACGAAGCACTGGTCTGACGATGATAATGAATTTTATTATTTGAGTGAAGATGGTGAAACCCAGTGGGAAAAACCGAAGGGGTATGTTGAGGAGTAGAGTAGGAACAAGAGGTAGGAGGGCGAATGAATAAATAACATTCGATGTAAATTTGAAACAAAATAAACAAAATAAACAAAATATTTTTTACATATATTTTCGTATCAATTGACATTCTCGCGGTATTGTACGCAAGACTGCAAGGATTACCTTGCATCCGCCATAATGGGGACCACATGTTTCTTTACCGAGTAAATGAAACGGAGACAAAACCAACGGATGAGATTGAAATATATGTGAAGTTGTTGGAAAAGGTGGTCGCGGAGACTGGCGCAGATGTGTATACCGAAAAATTAGTTGATACATTAAAAACCACAACCGAAAAATTGTCAACCCAAACCGGAGATATGGTTATTCCCAAAAAAAGCACAAATTTCTTTTTAATAGCAACCAAATTGTTGCGTATCAAAATGAAACAGATTTCCTCTGCATGTAGGGAAATAAAAACCTCAATTAAGAAAGATTCCAACCGAGTCAGTGTTGCGACGGCTGATATAGACGCCGCAATAGCTGCCGCCCAAAATAAAGAAAATGATGATGCAGATGTCGCCAAAAGACGACTCGCCGTTATAAAGACATTTTACGATACCAACGTCGCATCATTCTCGTCTTCCGGTACATACCTAGTTACGCTTGTATCGCAATATGACATTGAATTTGAGGGAAACACCGCAAAAATGGCAGGGAGAAAATCGATTGCGAGCCTCCCTCATCTCTCATTGCGAAAGGTCAATCCGCGTCATCAGACTATATCCTTTTCACAACGCCGCAAGGACCCTTAGTGCTTCCGATCCTGACCACCCCCTCCACTCCTCATTCCGTTTTACCCTTAAACAAACCCAACCTGGCAGTTGTGAGTTTTGTCTGTTCCGCCCGCCTCATCATGCCTCGCAAGAAGTACCAGCGCGAGCTCCTCCCCGCCAACAAAGGTGAGCACACCACACCTCATCAAAACCTGCTAATGTTCTAACCCCACAACCCACCCCCTTCAAAATACCCCCCTTCCCCCTCTCCCAAACCTCCCTAGTCTCCGGCATGGTCCGTCCAGCAGCAGCTCCCTTCTCTCACCTTCCAATCTCCGCACCCTCAACCTTAAACTCCTACGACAACACCGAGTCTCGTTTAAACGAAGTAACTAAAAACTATAATATTAGTAAGAAGAATAATAAGGAAGGGAAGGTTAGGTTGCAGCAGAGTCAGGTGAGAGAGTGTCGTCGGAGACGAGGGGAGACGAGATTGAACACGATCGAGTTGTCAACCAGCCTACTAGAGTCAGTTGAGATACGAACTTTAACGCGACTCTTCAAAACAACACTCTTAAATTCGAATCTAACCCACGCTCGCTGCTTGTACGCTTTCCGCTCGTACGCTCGCCGCTGCTCCCCCCTCTCCCACAGCACGAAGCAAAATCCTCCCTCCAAACCCTCGTCCGCAAACTCCACTCCTCCTCCCCCACCGACAACTACGGCCACTGGATGCTAAAACTAATGCTCACCTCCCAACACTCCACCTCAACCCGCGTAACCCTCCTCCAACAAACTCATCAATCCCTCCAACAACGTCGCGCCTCAGCACGTCAAGACTTCGACAAACGTAAAATGATTTTAGATAAAAGATCTATTTTCACTAAAGAAGCTAACGAAGTTAGAACGAACAACGGCATGTCAGTAACAGTCCACCGAAAACATAACTTAACAAAAGTCCTAAAAGATGTTAAACTAAATTCGCGTCGTCGTCGCGGTCTCGCACCCGGAGACGCGACGGATAAAATACAGAAAATGTATGCACCGAAATTACCGTCGAAGTATAAGGTTATGGCGGCGTTGGAGCAGAGTCAGTATGAGAGGACGAAGATTGATGAGGTTGAGGAGAGGAGGTGAGGAACTGTCGAGGAGTCGAACGCGACGAGCTGCGAATACGACTATTATGGTCGTAAATTGTCGGAGCGCAGTAGTTCTAGTCTAAAAGTACAAGCCGAACTTCAATCCCACCCAATTCTAATCCGTTAACATCAATCTTCACGCGACTCGCTATGCTCGTCGCAGGTTTAGGAAGATATTGAGGAAGGCTAGTATGGTTAGGAAGCATAAGATTTTGACAGGGGGGGGGGGTTTTGGGTATGCTGTTACGCAGGAATCTTCGGACTCGGACTCGGACTCGAACTTGGACTCGGATTATTCGGTTAATGAGGATTCGGTGGCTAGTTCAATTGGATTTGGGTCAGTATCCTCGCAGGCGAGGAGGAGGTACGAAGTTGCGAGAAACGAGAAGCGACGAGCTGATGATGTGCCGTGTTGTGCTGTTATAGATGAATTGCGCAAAGTAACGTCAGTTTCGACGTCGACGCCGTTTTTATCGCTTCTCGTTCCTAACACGTAGTCACTTCGCTCCTCCGCTCATCGCAGGAAGAAGAAACATCCCATGAGGGATCCTAATATTCTACCATCTTCCCTGCCGAGCTTGCAGGAGAGGTACGGTATGTCAACGGATCAGTTCACGAGCGAACCGGTTTGCCTCAAGTACGCTTCTTATGATAGCGTGGATTTGGAGGAGAAGCTGAACGAAATGGAGAAGCAGTTGAGGAGTTCTGGCTTTGAACCGGATCACGGTGGAAACGATGAGTATTCTGCAATGTCGCAGAGCACGGCTGCGATGGGGCTGGATGTGCAAAGCTTTGATAGCAGGAAGCTGAAGAAGAGGAATATTATGCTTCTGAAGAACCTTCAAATTCCAGATCCAAGAATCAACAATAATCTGGTCCGAGCGCAGCTCGCCAAGGTACGAAGTCGCGAGGAGTGAAGCGACGAGCTACGAATACGATACTATCAATCGACTCTTTCTGCGCTACGCAATTCTAACTCGTTAACATCAATCTTCTTGCGACTCGCTTCGCTCGTCGCAGCACTCGACCAGCATGGTGGACGTCGAAAAGTTCAAGGAAGTCGAGAACGACCATACTGCCGAGGAAAACGCGGCGGCGCAGAAAAATATCCTCCTGGAGCTTGAAAAGTACTACCGCCATAAAAGCCTCGGGGTTGGCAGGGAGAAGGACATCGTTCCGTTCAAGAGGCGGCGGAAGGTCCCTGAGCAGAAGGAGGACAATCTGCAGTACAGGATGGACAATGTCTGGAGCGCAGTGGCTCTCTGTGAAGCACACCTCAAGCTCGACACTGATTTGATGTTCCTCGAGAACCCGAAATTGCTCGGAGGAGGCGACGACAGTCTCGTGCAGGAGTACGTGCTGACGTTCGAGATTTTGGTGGACTCCCTGTTTCACCTGCAGGTGATCCGCCTGAAATACGACGAGCAGGTTGCGCTGGCGGAGCTCGACAAGAAGGAGGAGGAGGAGAAGGCAAGGTTGGGCCCGAACTTTGGGAAAGCGAAGAAGGAGGAGAAAAAGGTCCCTGGATTCATGAAAGGTATGAAGGAGCGACCGTAGGAGAAGCGAAGCGACGAGTATTGCGTTGTTGAGTATTGCGTTGTTGAGTATTGAGTATTGCGTCGCTGAGTATCAACGAATAAACATTATATACTAACTTGTCGCTTCGCTCCTCGGTTCATGAAAGGTCCCAAAAGTAGTGCGAAAAGTCCCGAAAAGAAAAACGCCGAGTCCGGACGAGCGACGGCCGCCTGCCTCCCCAACGAATCCATCGTCTACCTCATGAACCACGACCTCTACCTCTCTCCCACCCCGGAACACACTCCCGTGAGCTGGCTACAAATTATTGCACTGGACGTCCTTCAGAGGGCGAACGAGGACTCTGGAAGGATCAGGAACTTGAGTAAAAGGCTCGGCAACACAAAGGTGTACCCGTGGATGAAAACGGTTATTGAGAGGTATTTAGGGCGCGAAATCTGGGGCGTCGAGGAGAAGGTCAAGAAAAAGGAGAAAGTGAACAATATCTACGCAACTGTATAGTATAAAATCTGTAAACTTTACTGTAACAAAGGGTTATTCTATTTAACTTCTTTACGTTCTTTACGCGTTACCCCTTCGCCTCCTTCCTCCGACGTTTTCTCGCTTGGGAACCGCAGCGCCCCCACCAATCAACTCGTCGAGCTTCCTCGCGTCTTCCTCCTTGAGCTCCTTGGCCGGCGTCAGCGTGATCTGCTTCTTGATGCCGGGCTCCTCGTCGGCGTTGGCCGCGTTGGGGGCGTTCTCCTCCTCCCCGAGCATCTCCTTCTCCTTGTGGAACTCCTGAGTCACGGACTGAAGGAGCGAATCGAAGTCCCACTGCTCGTCAACCTCCTGCACGCTAGACTGGGGCACGAGCGAGGTCGTTAGGAGGCTCAAATCAACCCCGTTTTCGGATGAACTAACCGAATACTTAATCTCCGAGTCGAGTTCATGCAAACTCGCCACCCTCCTATTCACATTCCTCGGAGCGGCAGCAACCTGAACCGTAATATCCTCCTCGTCGTTCATCTCCTCGTCTAAATCGGGGATGATCATTATATCGTCAGCCTCCTCGGCGAAGTGCTTATTGCCTCCTCGGCCTTTACGGTTTCCAGCCGTTCCGGAAGTAATAGTTGCTGAGGAATCCATGCCGTCTTCGTCGTTGTCGGCTGATCGCTTCATGAAACTGCCGCCGGAGGAATCACCGCCCCAACCGGAGACGGCTTTTGAGCCGGGTTCGGTTTTTGTCATTGTTGGAGCTTCTTCCTTTTCATCGTCGCTGTCTCCGGCGCGGCGGCGGCGGCCGGCGGGTTTCTTTTCTTGAACAACTGGAGGGGAACTGGCACGGGGTGGGGAAGGTTCAGGATCGGCGGTGAAGCCGCCGCCACGGACGGAGTTACTCTCGTTCGTTTTGGATTCGGAGGGGGAACTCAGTTCAGGGTCGGAACCGGAGTCATCGTCGTCCTGGAGAGGGGGAGAGGGAGTTTAATTGTTTTGGGGTTAGAATTGTGGGGGGGGGAGTTATTATTGGTGGGTTTAACCGAGAACATGCGGGGCTGGTGGTGGTTTCACAGGGGTCTGGTACTGGCCTGGCCGTGCCCGGACGACGGTCAAAGCTTTAGGGTAGGTAGGTAGGTTGGGAAGGTGTTTTGATTTGATTTACCCGGCTTCAGTTTTTAGATGATTTGCGGGAAGAAATAGGGCATGAGGTTGAAGCGGGGGAAACTTACCGACCATGAAGGCATCGTGTATTTCTATTGGGTGAGATTACGTTTGTTGATAGAATGATTGTGATTTGATATTTGTGCATGAATCCTGCTAAATCCTATGAACCTATCCTTCCTAAAAGATGGTGAAGATAGCTAGTGTCATCGGAGCTACTGGTTACGTCGGGTCAGCCGTAATAAAATCTTTATGTGAACATGGTTTTAGCGTGCGCGCGGCAAGCAGAAATCCAACTTCTGCTTCCTGGCTTTCGTCGCTAGGAGACGAGGGAAAGGTGGAGATCTTCCCCCTCACTCTAAAAAACCAATCCAACGTTTCGAGCCTAGATCAATTGAGGGGACTTATGCGCGGGTCTGAGATGGCCTTCTTCTGCGCGGGTTTCGAGGAGCAATCCCCTTCGACCATTGACTTCATGGTGAACAACGTGAAGGACGTAATAAAAATAGCCAAGTCCGAAAACGTGAAGACGGTTGTGTTAACGAGTTCCGGCGGATCCACCAACCCTGCGGGCCTATCCGACAGCACGCCTAAATCCGAGCTATTGCATTTCAGCGACCCGGACGATCAGATCGCTAAGGGTAAATTCTCTCCAGCCGCCAAGACATTAATGGAACGTGCTGCGTTTGATGCCGTCGGTCGCAACCACAACAACGAAATAGTCGACTCCGCCCTCGCCTCCTCCTCACCCCGTCTCTGCATCATGGTTCCCAACCTCATCCTCGGTCCCCAACTCGACCCTGGATCAATCAAAGGAAATTCCCTCCCATGGATGATAAAGATTCTAAAAAAAGAACGCATGTCCGAGTTCATCCCTAACGACTCGATGTCGATAATCGACATCCGAGATCTCGCTGACCTCCACGTTGCAGCTGCTTTGAATGAAGATGCTAGCGGTCGTTATTTCGGTGTGAACAGGAGTTTTCCTTGGAGGGAAATATTGAATTGTTTTGGAGAAGTTTTGGAGAAGTATACTCCACCGTTGGAGAAGGAGGGAGAGGATTATGATGGGAAGATCGCGACGCAGTTTGATCACAGTAGGAAAGAGAGTTTGGGGGTGGAGTTGAGAGAATTGAAGGAGACGCTGAAGGATCTCGTTGAGTATTTTAAGTGGAAGGACGCGTTATAAATTAAGTAAAGCCATTAGGATTGTAAAGTTTTTTCACTTTCTTTCGTTTTTGTTTGGTTTCTCATAACGATATGTCCGAGTCCCGGATAACCTGCATTATTCGCTTAGAGATTTTGATCTTCACCTTAGGCTCTCTCTTGCTCTTCTCGCTGTCTTTCGTGCTCAAATGCCCACTAATGTGCCCTCCACTCAACGTGGCCACCCCCCCCCGGCCACCCCCGGCTCCCTTCCCTCTGCCCCTGTCGCTCCTCAGAGCGAGCCAAACGTCCAAATCCGGAAGCTGCTCGATGCAGAGCAACAACTCTGGCGTCCGAACACTTGTGCTCGGTTCAGTCAAAATCACTAATATCGCGTGGGCCCTATCCAACGCCGGGCTCAAGGCGCAGTCCGTTCCGTGCTTGTGGTCAAACGTTTTGGCCCAATCCAAGACGATCTCGATGTCCTTCAAAAGCTTCTTCGCGCCACTTGTGCTGAACCTGCGGCGAGCGTAGCGAGGAGCAGCGAGCGAACGAGCGGCGAATGTAGCGAGCGGTGTTAGAATCGTTGTGTAAAGTCTCGACTATCGCTACTAGCAGTAGTCTCAGCTCGTCGCCTCGCTCCTCGCTGGGCTTCGTCCTCGCAGTGCCTCACCCGCACTTGACATTAGTTAAATGCTCCAACAAAGTTTCTATGACCCTTCCAAAGCTGATTTTCACCGCCGTCGCTCCTCCCTCTATGTCGTCGAACGCCTTGAAGATGGAGTCGATTAGCGCCCCGCCGATGCCGTTGGTTAGCACCCCGACCTTCTTGTGCTCGTGTAAATGGAAACCGTGGTGCTCGTGGGGGTGGTCGGTGTAGTAATAGCGATTTATCCTCTTCTCGAAGATGCACTGCGATATGTACGAGGCCAGTTCGGATACTCCTTCCCTCGCCTTGTGGGCCTGCAGGGTAAGGATTTCGATTTTCTGCTGGATGGTTTCGATGTCCTCGGCCAGCTTGTCCTTTTTGTTGTTGTTGGGAGAAGAATTAGGGCTGGCGAGGATATTTGTGCTCTTCATGAACTTCTTAATAACCTGCACGGCGCCCATACTGTCCGACGCTAGACTGCAGAGCTTCTCGATCTGCAGCTTCTCAAAGCTGCTATTACTGATGGCGTCGGGGTGGATCTTGGCGTTGATGACGGCGAACATGACGGTGCTCCACCGGAAGAAGTCGTCCAGCACCTCCAGCACGATCTGCACCCTCTTGCCAAGCTCTGGTGCCGTTCCCTCCTCCCGCGTGTCCTCTTTGTTCTCCAGCGTCAAGGTGTTGACGATCTCGCTGAGCAAGCACCCCTGAGAAAAAATTGTTGTTGATGTGTATGTTAGAAGAAATGCATGTAAACTCTCTCTCTCCCTCTCTCTCTCTCTCTCTTACCTGCTCCGTAAATAACCCCTGCCTCCACTTCCCCGATTTGACCTTTTTCTTGTTGACCTCGTCGACGGACGTGCTCTTCATGAATTTCATAATGAGCTTTACCGAAGTTTCCTTCTCTTGGGGTGCTGGGCTGAAAACCGGGTCTATTCCGTCGCACAAAACTCTATACTCGTCCATGAAGGCGTCCATGTCTCCCTTCTCCAAGGTTTTTGCCCAGATCCCTTCCGTCTTAATGCTCTCCGGGTAGTTCCAGTCTCCGAACTCCTTCATGCTCACGCCCGCCCAAACTCCAACATTGCTCTGCAGCGCCTCCAACAATCTAGCTCTAACCTCAGGCGTGGCCAAGTTGTCTCTGCAAACCATGACGGTCATCTCCATGGGTCCGATCGGTCCCTTCAGCCCGTCCTCCTTCACGAAGTCGTTCGCCTGCACCTGCAAGTAAAAGAAGTCTATCATCTTCATGACTTCCAACTCGTCCTGGGAAGATTTGTAGCGACGAACGAGCATTGATGAGTTAGAATTGAGCAGCGACGAAAGTTTTTGAGCATAAGACTAAAGCTACATCGCTTCGCATTGTCAATCGAATTCTCGGTCTCGTCGCGAAGCGAGAAGTTCGTAGAGAGCGTGTTCTCTACTTTACTCGTCGCTTCTCTCCTCGCCTCTCAATAACTCGTCAGAATAAGAAGTGACATTAACAACGCTTCCTACTTGAATTCCCTTCGCCTTCTCCCTCCTCAAAAAAAACAGTCTCACCTTGCACCTCACTATCCTAAACACGTTCGCCGCGGCTTGAAACAACAAGACGGTGAACGTTCGAAGCTGCGACGTGAGATTATTCAACTGAACAGAAGATCCTATCGATTCCAACAGCGACCCTGAAGACGCAATTTTAGACAGCTCATTGTACAGAGTGGTGATGTTCTTGTGAGTGTCGATGGCTGTTTTTACCTTTACTACCATTTCCTTGTAGTCGACGTCGTTTTCTGAGTAGCGCCAGTTTTTGGCCGTGTTGCATTTTAAAACGGAGCTGTTGAACTTTCCCTCTGTTTCTATGTTGATGTCGTGAACGAGTTTGTAGGCTTGCGTCGTGCTCTGCGAGGGGGGGATTGTTTGGGTTAAAAATTAGAATTGAATTAGAATTGAATCACTAGGGTTAACATAACACTACACTACAATTAGTAGGGTTAAATTTTTTCTCTCTCTTCTGTTAGGGGTTTTCACCTGCAACGACTTCAACACCTCCCTGCACAAACAATTTATCGATAAATTACTCAAAGTCGCTTCCATCTCTCCTATCTTGAGCTTCAAATGCTTCTCCTCGTTGCTGATCAATATGTCCTGCCTGTGGCTAGCCACCTCGGCTATGAATCTAGGTAATTTGTCTCGAGCTAACATGGCAACGACTTCCTTTAAACAGTCGTCGAAGATGTCGATATTTATGTCAACGCTCTTGTCGGATTCAGCGGAGTCTAGTTTTGTCTGTGGGGAGAAAGTGTTAACAAAAGTTATAGTAGTGTGGTGTGGATGTTAGAAAGATGGGGATTGAAAATAACGGAGAACGGACGCAAAGCACACACACGTACCTTGCACGTTTTCACCATGTGAGCAGGCACATTGATCTGCTGCTCCGACCCCTGCTTAACGAACTTTCCGAACAGCTTGTTGCTAGCCTCCCATATCTTGTCCTTCTGAATTTCCTTGAATTCCGTGACTTCGGTGTAGAAGTTGAAGGACTCCTCCGCGAACTCCTTTGTGAGGAAGGACTCTAGGAGGGAGCGACACTCGGAGTCCTCGAGGACGCGGATGACGGTTTCGGAGGATATTCGTTTGCTGGCGAGCAGAGCGTGCCGAGGAGCGAAGCGACGGGTTAGAAGGATTTGGAGACGAATTGCGTGTTTGTTAAATAAGTAACGTTGATTGATGATATTGATGATATATATATATATAACTAGGGATAACTACAGTACTCACCCGGCCTCGGTGCTGAAACCTTGGCTTATCTTCAAATTGAACAGCTGCTTGCGAATCTCGTCGCTCAGAGGGAGCAGCGAGGAGCTTGTATCAACCGTCGACATGTCAAACCGTTGTCGAGGCTATTAGGCGGGGGCGGGGAGGGATAACAATAGGAACGTTGTCACGAGGCAGGTAAAGACTGTTGCAGGACGGAAGTGTCAAACTGGAAGGAGGGGCGGGGGGTGGGGGGGGGATGGCGGTTGGGAGCAGGAGGGTGATAAACAGTAGCTGGGTTTGGAAGCTAACAATGAAGTGGAAGCGTTGTAAGAGTAGTTGTTTCCTTTCTGGTAAATCACATTAATCTCTTTATTAATCACATTAATAATCATAGCGGATCAAACAGGGCAACTTATAACTCTAATTTTCTAAGCTCACGAACCATAAAACACAAACCGAATTATACCATCGCCCCATAACCCTCTGTACCGTTGCCAAAACCTCCCCTAAAACCTCCCCCACTGCGCTACTCTCTTTATTTAACTAACTAAGGGTTAGCCCGGCAACATACCCCTACCCCCCCTATCCCTCTCTCCTGCTCCCTCTCCTCCTCTAAAGAACGGCTCATCGGGACTCCTCCTTTCCAACGAACAACAACAACGTTTCCCCCTTAACAGACTTCGTTCCCCATGGAGTTCTCCGACGACGACGAAGTCTCCCTCCCCTCAACCCAAACCCGTTTGACACCTCGCTCAGGCTCTGCCGGAAGCCGCGGTACCCCTCGAGGGAAGAAACACCGTCCTCGACCTCCTCCGAAAGTGGTAGCTCCACCGTCGAAGGAGAAGGCGAACGGAGCAATGGGGGGGAGTAGACCGGGGACGGCGGGGAGACCGGGGAAGAAGGAGGGACCTATGAGCGCAAGGAATAGGTTTAATTTCGCGAGTTTGAGTAGGTGAGTATGGGCGAGTAGAGGCGAGTAGAGTCGAAGAGGGGTTGTGTGAAAACGTGCGTGTGTGTATATATATATATATATATATATATATATATAT
>BLQM01000114.1:64660-79758 GCA_012489335.1 Triparma laevis f. inornata
CCCCCCCCCACCCATGGACGAAACCCTGTCGGCCAAGTTCGACGCGACCCTGTCCCTCCTCGACTCCATCCGCCGCATCGCGCCGAACGACAAGGTCGTCATTGTCTCCAATTTCATGTTGGCCCTCGACCTCTTCGCCACCGCGCTGACCGCGAGGAAGCTGACATTCAAGCGCGTCGACGGAACGACGAAACAGTCGGAGAACCAGTTCCAGGTCGACGCGTTCAACCGCACCAACTCCGCCACCAGCTTCGCGTTTCTCCTGAGTTCCAAAGCAGGGGGAGCGGGATTTAATTTGGTCGGCGCTAACCGGCTCATCATGTGAGTGCGGGCGATATACATCGCTCCAGTGTCAACACCAACACCAATGCCGTTTTCTAACTCTTCAACTAAACTACAATCTTCTTCGTCGTCACAGGTTCGATGGGGACTGGAACCCGGCCTCGGACAACCAGGCGATGGCGAGGTAAGAAGCAGCGATGAGCTCAGATACGTGATGCTAACTTGATAGTTGCGCTTGCAATCCGGCTTCATCAGTAGCTTCAGTCTCGATATCGATACTGTCACTTTCGCAACGCAATTCTAACTTATCAATGCCAATCTTAATGCGACTCGCTTCGCTCGTCGCAGAACCCACCGCACTGGCCAGAAGAAGGCATGCATCATCTACAGGATGTTCACCGCCGGAACCGTCGAGGAAATCATCTACCAGCGCCAGCTCCAAAAGGGCAACCTTGCGATGAACGCGTTAGGCAAGGTGAGAAACTGCGAATACGTCAATTACTGTCGTAATTCGTCTGAACAATTAGCTTTAGTCTAAACGCTCAAGCATCTTTCGTCACTACGCAATTCTAACTCGTTAACATCAATCATCATGCGACTCGCTACGCTCGTCGCAGTCGGACAAAAAGCAAACCGGCAGCAAGCTCAGCAAGGACGAACTCAAGGACATCTTCACGCTCAAAACCACGGCATGCGACACGAACGACAAGCTCGGAAAGGAGTGGGGCGAGTACGACGCGGAGCAGGGACTCGCCGACAGGAACAACAAGGACCCGGTGATCAAGGACTTTAGCGTCCAGAAAAAATCCCTCATCAGCTTCATCAAGCTCGGAAAGGGGACGGTCGCTGCGGAGGAGGAAGATGGAGTCAGCGATTCTAGCGACGGGGGTAACGACAGCGACGAGGAAGGAGAGCCCACCGGCTTCGAATACGACTCCGGAAGCGACAGCGACGAGGAGAACGAGTTCGACATGGACGACGGCTTTTTAGTTGACGACGACGACGAGGATGAAGCGAGTTGCAATAGCAACAGTACGAGTGAGAACGAGTTCGAGGGGTGATTTTATGTAATTTTTAATTTTGCGTGTTGTTGTGCATTTATTTCAAAAAAAATCCGTGTATTTTTCATTGTTTGCGAAGTTACTTGAGTTTTTTTTCATGTTGACTTTGTTTGAAATTTGTGCTGGAAAGTGACTTTAAGATTTTATCGTTTCGAATACGCTTCAATAGCAATTTAAACCCAGTGAGTCGTCGTATTAGTTAGATTATTATCCACTCTGATCAATCTCATCGTACTTCCGCTCGTTTTGTGAACCTTTCAACACTTCTTCGACTGTGGCGGAAAATGCTCGACCGACCACGTCGTCGCCAAACATCTAATATTCTCGTGATCATTTTCAAGAGATGACCTATCCAAGCGATCTAAATCACCAAGATACCCCATTTATTAACATACAACCCCCCCTTAACCTCTAGATTCTAGTAAAAAAGCCACAGCTCTTCATGAGCCGCTTCGAACTCCACCCTTCTGCCCTTTCCTTCGAAGTCGTGTCCAAGAAAGCCAAAATCCAGCAGCGCAAACTCCGAAGAGAGCAGTCGAGAGATAATCCGCCTCTCACGACAAACTTTCTGAACTTGTTGATGAACCCTTGCGCTAAATACGGATGCGAGGTTGATTTGGATGGTCTTGGAGGCGATAGTCATAATTCCATTGACGTAGTTAACGTAAATAGGAATAGTCGCAACACACACAACCCTTCAGATTTGAGCTCGTTGACGTTTGAGGGCAGGAGCAGCAGCATCTCAACGACAAACTCCGACCCTTTCCAAAAAATCTTCAAACAAGATTACGCTGACCTTCAGGTGAGAGCTGGGAATGCGATAATTACGGTCGTAATTCGTCTACGCTAGTAGATTTAGTCCAAAAATTCTAGCCGCTTTCATCGCTACGTAATTCTAACTCGTAAATAATAATCTTCATGCGACTCGCTTCACTCGTCGCAGACTTTCTCCGCTTGTTCATCAACGTTCTCCACTCCATTCTCCACTCCAACTCCAAAAAACCCCTAACACCACTTAAACCCCAACATCCTGGACGAATCAAGCTCAACCCAATCCACCGAATCCCCCTCCCCCGACATAAAAACCGTCTACCGCTCCGCAAACCCCCCCCCGAAAAAGGTCGAGTATAGTTTTTTTGAAAAACTGTTACGCGATATCAATTCGAACGTTAACTGCTCGAGTAGTTCGAGCATGAATAAGAAACAGGGAGTGTGTGGGATGAAACAGAGAGCTTTTGGGAGTTCACTTTCGCACATTTAATGTATATTTAATGAACATAATTTAAGATTAGCACATTCTGTACAATTTTTGGGAAAGCAAACTAAAAAAGATTTCAAATTTCTTCTTCAACCTTCTATGCAACCTTCTATGCAACCCAATTTAACCCCACCCCCTTCTCCCGAAAACTTCCAATCCAACCCAAACCTAACCCCGTAATTACTTTCCCTCCCTCAACTCGCGCATGATATTCCTATACTTCAAACTGCACTCCATCAACCTCTCGTTCCCCCCCTTCTTCTTCTCCGCCTGCTCATCCCTCTTCCTCTCCAACTCCCCCTTCTCCGCCCCCCCCGCGTTAATCAGCAGATCCACCAACTTCCCCTCAGCCGTCATGGCGTCGGATATATCCGTCAAGATGGGATTCGCCTCGTTGAGCTGATCGGTGAAAACGCTTACCCTGGTGTTGGCGTTGTCCACGCCCTTCTGATCGCCGGCGGCGGTGCAGTCTTTTACGTCTTGCATGGCTTTGGAGACTTCGATTGAGAGGAAGAGCGTGAGGAAATTGCGGATTCCGAAACCTAAGACGAGCGGCGAGCGAAGCGAGCCGAGTTAGAATTGTGTAGCGACGAAGGTACTTGAGCGTTTAGACTAAAGCTACTTCGCTCCGCCTCATTGTTACTCCCGTAATCCTCCCATTCCCAGCTCGTCACTTCGCTCCTCATGGCGCCTCACCTCCGCATCCTGGTTTTACTTTCGCGGGGCAGCCGTCCGGGCCCATGCACTCGGAGCAGACCCTCTGGATGTACTCGAAGAACGGGCTCTCGTCTCCGACGCACTCCTGGAGGATGTTGCTGGTGAAGATTTGGAAGAGGAGATCCTCACCTTGAACGTCGATGAGAATTTTATTCGTCACGATGAAAATGTAACTGCTCTCGGACATGTGGTCGCGGAGTAAAGAGTAGAGGTTGCAGTAGCGCGCTCGCATGATCACTTCGACGACGTCGTCGACGATCTTGGAGTCCTTTCCGGACGTCCAGGTTTCGATTTTGGTTCGGAGGACATCGCGGGTGATGCTGAGGTCCATTTCTCCGGTGAGTTCAGTGCACACGCCGGATTCCTCGCAGAGCTTGAACAAGCTCGCGGCGTCGGAGGGGTTCAGCAGATCGTCGCCGTTCAAGTTCGAGGCGAGGTTGCTGGGCTGCAGGACTCCGTAGTACGAGCGGGGGATGTTCAAGAAAGTGAAGCCTGGCGGAGGCGCGGGGAGCGAAGTACGAGGAGCGAAGGGACGAGTTAGTTATTAAAGCGCGTTAATAAAGTAGGCGAGTAACGACCACGAGTGACAACGAGGAGCGAAGCGACGAGGATTTGGAGCTCGAGCGACGATGATGTGCTGCTCTCGCTCCTCGCATATGTCGCTCTTGCTCCTGCTCCTCGCATTAAGAACATTCTGAACTAACTCATCCTTTCGCTCCTCGGCTCGCTTCATTCGCCCTCACCTTCTCCAGTGACCTTCCTGTAGTCATTCGCCCTCTGAATAAAGCTAATAAGATCACCAACCCTACTCGCAACATGCTGAACCCCCTGTCCAAGCTCCTTAATAAACCCATGAACATGCCCAACAGGACTCAACGCGTTATTAATCGGAAGGTACACTTGAGACTGATCCTTCAAACCGTTGTCACCGGTGTTGGTGATGGGGGGGGCTGCGTTTCCAGTTACGGTTGATTCGATTTGAGCTTCTCCGGCGGCGACGACGCCGGCGTTGAAGTCGACTTTGGGGGTGAAGCCGAGGGTATCCTCGAGGGTGTCGAGGAAGCCGGTACGGGAGACGACGTTGGAGACCCAGTGATCGCAGTAGGTGGGCTGAGAAGTTCCGTCGAACTGAGCGTCGACCTTGGTCATTCCAGGGAGGGGGAGGGAGGAGTTCTGACTTTCGACGAACCTGTGTGTGTGAACGTTGCTGTGTTAGAAGAGTTCGTTTGTGTAAATTTAACAATCACAATCAACAACACGCTCACCTCAACATCGTCCCCTTATCAGCCTGCGTAACCTTAACCTCCCCCTTATAATACGCATAAACCTGCGAGGAGCGGAGGAGCGAAGAGATGACAAGTTAGAATTACATAGCGAATAAAGAGGCTTGTACGTTTAGACCAACAATACAAGCGCAGCCGAAATACGAGCGCAAATATCGTATTCACAGCTCGTCGCTTCGCTCCTCGCGGCTTCTGACCTCCAAAACCTTACACCCCTCATACTCCTTAATTCCATACCCCGGCAACAAATTCGGGTGCTTCTCCTTATAATTCCCCAAGATAGTCTCACACGCTCCCTCGGCAACCTTGAAGGCTAAGAGTGAAATTCCAGCACGGTTAGCGTGAGCATCGTAGAACGTAGAAAGTTGACTAGCGTCGAAATGCTGATACTTCTCTTCCGGAGCAGTACTCGGTACGGGTTTACGTGAACTTACAACGTATTGAACGCCGGTTTCATCTGGGCTGGTTACTAAGTAAGTTAAGGTGTTGCTTCCATCGTAAGTTGCGGTGACCCTGAAACCTAAACCGACGATTAATTGACAGACTACGTCGCGACCTTGAGAAATGTACTTCTTATCGGAGGATAAGGCAGCGACTTCGGAGGCGTAGGTTTCGACGGGCATTGAGTTCCATTTGGAAGCAAAATCGGAGGTGTCGAGAGATTTCGTGACGGGGTCGTAGGGGTTTGAGGAGGCGAAATCGTTGCAGCGGGATTCGAGGGATTTGTAGAACGCCAGGGGTTTCAGGTCCTTGCAGTACATGTGGATGTGGCTGAAGCTCACAGTGGGCGGCTGTGAGGGTAGGGAGGGTAGGTGGGGGGGTTAGAGTGGAATTTTGTGGTGCCTATCGTCGAGTGGAAGGTGTCGATCGTCGAGGATAGTCTCGGCACCGACGTTGCAGATGGTGTTGTTATAGCTCGATTACGAGCGATTTGGCGGGTCGGCGATGGCGCACTTTCGCGAAGCTGGGATCCAGAATATCGAAGCAATCGGTGCTGAAGGGCTGGAATTTTCACTCGCTCGCCAGCATGCACTCGGGGTGGCATATTGGTCGAGTGTCAGATAGTGCACGTCAGATGACTTTTTTGACACTCGATTTGAAGCTGTTAATTAGCCACAAATGATGGAGATAGCGGGATGTTGACCGGCACAGGTTGCAGACAGATTCATTAATGGTCGGTGAATCGTACGAATACGTGTGGTGTGGCGTTGTAGTGATGAGGATGGGACCTTTCGACGGCCGGCGGATCGATCGACGCCGCCGCCGGGAAAAAGGGTTCCATTATTCTCAGGAACGACCTTCAGGTTGAAATAGTGGCTTACCGGGGAATGAGCGACTTCCTCCATTTGAGTTCTGGTGTCGTTAGTAGCTACGGGCGGCATAAATGAGAGTTATGGACTTTCGAAGATTGCCTTCGAAAGCTGAGCTCCAAATCGACATTCGCCTGAGACGCCTTTTTCGAAAACGAAGTCAAAATGGATGGCGATGAAAACCCCGACCCTGTACCAATAGCTGACGACGTCACAGCCCAACCCCCGCCCTATCCTTCTGCCGTAAGCAGCTTAATTCCAGATGACCAAGACGACCAAGCCGAGGCAGTTGCGAGTCCCCTTCAAAAACAAACTCTAAACGCCACTCCAAACGCCCCGTCTTCAAACCCCGCGCAAAATGAGGAGGAAAAAAAGGATGGGCCCCAAACCTCTTCAACCCCGTCCATCCCTCAATCTCCAGAGCCTCTCCCAACCCTGACGTCCCTCACTCCGAAACAAAGCAAGCCAAAAAACGAGCACCCCCTCGCGAAGTTCGCGGTCTACCGTTCCCCTCCCGCCTACAAGACTCCTTTTAACGCCGAGAAGAGGATTTACGCGGACAGGGTTATGGTTCCTGCTAATTATACATTGAATAGGGAAGGTGAGTTTTGAGCGAGAGCTGCGTCATCGGCTGCGTCATCCGCATGTTCCCGCTGCTGCTCATCGACTCCAAGAAGACCGAGAAGAAGAAGAAGAAGGTGTGCCGTCTTGGACGGCATCTTCCTGGACGTCGTCAACGAGGCCACTTGGCCTCGGCACGGAGCTCGTGAGGGTCCAAGGCCACGTCGCTCTTCGTTAGTCGTTAATTCGGAAAACATTTGTTCATTCTTTCTTTCTAACTCCCAGAAACCCCCAATCCCTACAACAGAGACCATCGTCCGCGACGGTTCAGCCTCCGCCTTCCCCAGCATCCACTCCGTCTGGGACGTCGCCGGCCTCAAAACTTCCGCCCACAACTATGGAGAAACCTCCTCCCTCGAAATCAGCACCGACGTCATCCACAGTTCCTCCAAATCCAACATCCACATCAGCAAGCAGGTCGTGGATACTCGCACTATAACGGTTCTGAGTTATTTCACGTTATCTCAAGAAACTGCGAAGTCCCTTCCATACGTCGAACACTCCGTCTCGAATTGGCGGACCCGCCGTGAAGTTCTCCTCCGTGAAATCTTCAGTTTCGACGCTGACGTAATCTGCCTCCAAGACGTAGATGATTTTACGGACTGGTGGAGACCTCAAATGAGTCAAGCTGGTTATGATGCTATTTATAAGAAGAGGACGACGCATTTGAGGCCGAGGCAGGAGGGGGTGGTTATTGCGTATAAGAGGGATACGTTTCAGATGTTTAGGAGTCATTTGTTGGAGTTGAATGATGCTGTTACGGATGATATCGAGGATAGGAATTTGGCGGAGAGGAGCAGGCGAGAAGGAGAAGAGAAGGCGCCGTTTTGCTTTCTATTGCTTTACTTTTGCTGTAAACCTTGCTGTTACTCTTTCTAACACACACCACGCTCGCTTCACTCGCCTCGCCTCACAACCCTAACAGAACGGACCACGTCGGCATCATGCTGTGCCTGCAGCCGTGGGAGAAGTGCGACGACCCTAGTGGAGTGCTGGTTACGAACGTTGCGCTGGAGGAGGAGGCGGACTTGGAGGTGAGAAGCTGCGAGGAGCGAAGTGACGAGTAAAGTAGAGAACGAATTGTCTATGAACTCGTCGCTTCGCTCCTCGCTATCAACACGATATTCGTACTCGTAATTCGGCTGTGCTTGGTAGCCTTAGACTGAACGCTCAGATCGCTTTTCGTCGTTGCGGAATTCTAACTCGTTAATTCCAAACTTCATGCGACTCGCTACGCTCGACGCAGGCCGTGAGGATGCTCCAGGCGCAGTACGTCGCTCAGGAGATCAGCAAGTTCAACAAGGACTTTCAGCTGCCCGTTATTTTGTGCGGTGCTCTGAACTGCACGCCGGGCGGGAAGGTTTACGAAGTGCTGACGACCGGGCTGCAGCCCGTCGACCCCCAGCCCCCGGGAAAGCCGGTCGGAGAGGAGGTGAAAAATCTGCTCGGAGCGAAGCGACGAGCTGGGAATGCGTTATTTCCGTTCGTCATTCAGCTGCACTAGCAACAATCTAGGTATCGACGCCATCACCCCCACCACCCAATTCTAACTCGTCAACGTCAATCTTCACGCGACTCGCTACGCTCGTCGCAGGTCACTGTTAGTTTAGATAGGTTCCATGGCGGGAAGGCGATCAGCCACAGCAGCATCGTCCTGGAGTGGAACGAGTGCGAGGATTTAGATCAGGGCCTGAGCCCGCCCGTGGAGGGCTACTGGGTGACTTGGCGAATAGGTGGGAACCAAAACCTGGCGTTCAAGGACAAGCAGTATTATCCCAAGAGCATTTGCTGTAAGCACCCGGACAACCCGGAACTGAGGCAATGCCACGTCACGGGCCTGTCATCCGGGGTCACGTATGAGTTCAAGGTCGCGGGTTACAACGAGTGCGGAACTGGCGAGTGGACGAAGATCTCGAAGCCAATCGTCACCAAGCGGCTATACTCGAAATTGGCGTCGGGGCCGCCGCCCACAAAGAGAAAGGACGTAGTCGAGTCCCGACACCCGTACAAGCCCGGGATGGACTTAAAGGACAAGGTCATTCTGAAGGGGTGCAAGTTCGGAGCGAAAGTGGAGTGGGACAAGAAGTGCCGCATGGAGCCCGATGCGGACATTTTATGCTTTTACGAGGATGACACCTATGACGAGGTTTTGACGGCGAGGGATATGGAAGGCGACGAAGTGAACTGCGTCTTTGACAGTGAGTTCAGGTGAGAACGAGAAGAGAAGGGTTACGACGAGATTATGAAAACGACGAGAACTCGTCGGCTCTTCGAAATCGCAGCTCATATTGAAACTCCTCGTTCAACCCCCCCCTCCACTCCCCGGCTCGCTTCGCTCGCCGCTCCTCGCATTAAGAACACTCTAAACTCTGACTCCTCCCTCCCATCCTCGGCTCGCTTCGCTCGCCGCTCGCCGCAGGACCAACCCGGAAGATTTCCCGACGCTTGTCGAAGTCGCAATGCAGTGCGCCGGGAAAGGCGACCTCGGAATCGATAAGGAGCTGTGCTACGGCTTTTTCAGCGACGACGCCAACGAGTACTGGGGCTACCGGTTCACGGTCACCTGGGATGACTGGACGGAGAACATTCTTTGGGAGAGGGGAATCCAAAGGAAGAAGGAGGAGCGCGAGGGCAAGAAAGGAACCTGGCTGAAGGAACTGGAGGACGTTAAGGAGCTGCAAGTCGCCGAGGAGGAGGTGAGGCACTGCGAGGAGCGAAGCGACGAGCATTAAAAAAACTCTAAACTAACTCGTCGCCTCGCTCCACACCTCGTTAATGCTCCTCGCTACCCTCGTCGCAGGACCGAATAGAAGCGAAAAAGAGAGTAGAGGAGATCAGGAAGAAGCTCGTCGGAACGATCATTATCAACGGCAAAGAAACGGTCTTGCCGGTCTCACAAATCACCCCGAGATTCATCGACGGCACGGAGAACCGGTTGGTCGCGCCAGTGCGGAAACAGCAACTTACGATCTTCCCCGAGTACGGTAACCGCGGTGAAGACCCTGACTTAGTAGAGGACTACGTGAAGGTAAAAGGAGAGAGGGAGCTTGAAGATGTAATGAAAAGGCTCGAAGAAGAGAAAAAGAAAAAAGAAGTAGAAGAAGACAGCGGAGAAGAAGATGAACTCTTCAAAATAGTAGGAGAAGAAACTCCACCCCCCGAAGATCCATCGTCGCAGGACCTCGTGTTGACGTCTGAAACCACGCCATTATCTCCGTTATTATACGCGTGGCATAAAGACTCTACACGCGCAGCTGAATTAATCTCTAAAAACGACAACATAACAGGCGTTCCAGATCACTTACAGGTTCATTTTTTGAGACTTAAATCTGCTTACAGGGGTTACTGCGCTGCGGGGGAACCGCTTTATACGGCAGTTGATGGGAGGGGGGCTAGTACTAGTGATTTTATTTTGGGGAGCGAGGTGCGAACCTGCGAGGAGCGAAGCGACTAGCTGATATTGCGCCGCTTTATCGTTATATATGAACACTCCAAGTAGCGCCAGTCCCAACGTCGACGCCGCTTTCGTCGCTTCTCGTTTCTAACTCGTTTCTAACTCGCTTCTAACTCGTTTCTAACTCGTTATCACCAATCTTCATGCCAATCTTCATGCGACTCACTACGCTCGTCGCTTCAATCGTCGCAGGAGACGCTTGTTTGTACGGAGGTTTTGAGTATTCCTTCGATGGGACATGGGCAGGGGGAGGGGGATGAGATTTTTGGATGTGCTGATGCGACGGAGAGGGAGATGCAAGTTGATATGAATTATGACTTGGATATGTGGGATGATGTTTATTTGGAGATGAAGGAGATGGAGTTGGAGAGGAGGCATAGAGAGAGGGAGGAGGAGGAGAATTTGAAGGAGGAGGAAGAAGAGAGGAAAGTGGAGGAGGAAGATAGGCGGAGATTGGAGGAGTGGGAGGAAGCGAAGCGAAAAATAAAGATGGGAGGAGGGAAGAAGAAAATGCCCAAAAAACCCACCCCAACGCCCAAGAAAAAGAAGGAAAACAAGCGAAAAAAGTACAAGAAAAAATCTGCCTGGTCAGACTACAGAGGAAGCCCACAACCGCATCTAGCACCCAATTTTTTGGCACAGCACTCGATTATACCAAATAGAATACATCCGAGTAATCACTTTCCGATCGTGGCGAAGTTCAGATTCGTTAGTAGTCATTTAAGCGGGTTCTGGCATGGCGGTCAAGAATAAAAAAGGTTAAGACTAGTTTGCTTTTAAGAACAAGAAATGACTAAATTATTCAAATTCTCCAATCTCGACGTCCAATCTTCTGACGACGACGAAGATACCTTCTTCTCTTTCTCCTCCTCATTCACAATATCCATCCACCAATTCTTGAAAACTTCAGCCCCGCCTTCATCCTTCAACTCCATTGGTTGCCTTTTTCCTCTTTTAAGCATACTCTTTATCAACTTCGAGGAAGGAGTGTAGTAGTGAAGCGGAACATCAAGAAACCCATGCCTTGTCATAACTTCAATCTGCGTCAAAACATCGCGTTTCGCTCCGTTAGAAAAGTCAGTTTCCTTTGCATTTTCATTCGCTTCATATCTCACCTCCGTACTACCATCAATCCCCCTCCACCCTCTACTCCCCCCCTCCGCTCCAATCCCACCAACACCAAACCAATCCCCATCATCAACTTTAACCCCTTCAAAACATTCCGGTGGTCTATACTGTTTTGTCCCTCCCAAGCTTTTTGAGGTAGGTGTTGAAAGTGTAAAATCTATTAAGATGGGAGTTAGGTGGGTGGTGTAACAGATGTTTTGTGGTTTTATGTCGTTATGGTAGATGTTTATTGAGTGTAAATTTTTTAGAATTGAGATTAATGAATGAACTATATGATTTACGATTGTATCAAGAACCTCATTAGATTCTATTTTATAAAAATGCGAGATTATTGAGTCAAGAGTATAAGGGTGAAATGTATTTTGAAGGGTTATACCGTTCGTGTGAAGGTGAGGGATGAAAGGGTTTAGAAGGTTGGAGATTAATACTTCATTGAAGAAAGAGGAACTGAGGGAGGAGGTGGTACGGGAGTTGGTGTTTTGGTTGGTGGATATTTGCTTGGTTATGGTGGGGGGGGAGGTGGGGTGGAGGAGGATTTGACCGAAGGAACCGGAGGTTAGGGGCTTGCTGGAAGGTGGAGGAGGGGGAGGAGCAAGTTGAGGGAGCATTTTACTGTGGAGAAGGAGGGCGTGAGTTTAGAATATGGCGAGGCGGTGCGACGTGGAGCGATGTCATGTCGATATTCGCCCGAAAATAAGTGGTTTTGGTGGTGTTATTGAAGAAAATGTCCGTCCCCTGGCTGGACTTCAGAGCAGAACGGCGACGAGTCACTGAGGGCCGCCCTGTGAGCACTGAAGCCATAGACATGTAGGGCTCTTTCTTCAATAGCGCCGACAAAACCACTTATGAATTTGCTGAGGCGTTGCTGAGCTTTCCGCGGGCTTTACTTTGGACATGAGCGATCAGGAATTGAGAAAACATCGCTTGAGCACAGGGATAACGTCACTTCACAGCTTAGCACACGCGATCAGAGTCACAAAAGATACAAATCACCGCGATTCTGAAATGTACCTTAACGTACGTGAACGGGAAGTTGGTCTAATTTCACGTTGAAATCACGAAAATTGAGGGAGCGAGATCAAATCTCGCAAGCCTAAAACCTCACTTCTAAGAACGCACGAATCAGGTCCTTAATAAATATGAGCACGATTGATGAGTATCACTAGCCTCAGAAGTTGCCGATTCGAGGGATCGCGGAAAGATGATGGATCGAGCGAAGATTTCGATTTTGCATACACCTTGGAAGTGGACTTTTGCACATTGCTGTAGCTACGGTGCGAATCATCGCCCAATTCTTATCTACCTAGGCACTCCGTATATCTACGCACCACCAACAAGATTTTCAATCCCATAAACCTCCCCTAAGACCTCTTTTCTCTCTCGAAGTCCCCGACGGAAACTGGATTGACACACGTCCTTTCTAACTCCCCCCTATCCCCCAGCCGTCCCCCCATGGCCACCTACATGGATTTTGACATCCTCAATTCAACCACCTCCACCCGTATTTCCGCCGAGCGTCGCATCCACGAGCTTCAAAAAGCCGAGCTCCGCCATCTCCAAAACGAAGAACAAGGATGCTACCCTTCCATGGAAGAGTTAAAGGCGACTCTATCCCTCGCAACCGAGCACGTATCCCCGTTGAGATGGACTCAATCAGAGCCTCCTTCTATTCCTCTTTCTGAGTCTACTCGCAGTGAGACGTGGTTGGCTTCCATGTTGTCGTTGGCGTCTCCTACGAATTATTTGGGTTTGATGACGGCGTCGGAGAGCATGCTTCCGACGCCGTATACGGAGAAGATTATGGAGTCGGAGAAGTTTAGGAGTCATGAGAAGGTTGAGGTTCAAGGTGAGTCCGAGTCATCTATTCGTTCTATTCGTTCTATTCGTTCGAGCGTCGCTTACGCGCCTACTCATCCTCCTCATCCTCGCTTCATGCGCCACTCGCTACGCCCCCCAGCTTTCTCTGGAACTTCAGCCATAACCGCCAACGACGCCAACCTCGGTACCCCCACGACAATCTTCGTAAAAACGAGCAGGACCATCAACAAAACGAAGAGGACCAAGAAGCAACCCAAGAACCGGCCTCCTGGCTCGAAAAGTGCCTTGTCCCATTTCAAGAGTTCGTGGTTCAGTTTGACCACCAAAGGCACCATGGGCACCATCGACACGGCCCTGTCCAAGCCAAGTGTTTTCCTTAAGCGTCAAGTGTGTTTCTTTGGCGCGCCCAAGCCTCCCAAACCTACGCGTGCGACAACTCCGCAGCCCAAACGAGCCCCCGCCGTCGCCCAGCCCAAGAGGTCGAAAACTCCTCCTCCTCATCATCAACGCAAACTCACAACTACCCCCACCTTACCGAAAAGGCCGGCCACTCCCACTACCCCCGGGACGCTGCGGGGGTTGTCCAGGCCCAACTCCCCCGCCCCCAAGCGAGGCCGCTCCACCACGCCCCAACCCCAACGAGCGCCCGCCGTCGCCCAACCCGAAAGGCCGTCGTCGCCTCCTCCTCAGCCTCAACCCAAACGCAAAACTCCATCTACCCCTCCCCCCAAACCGAAATCGAAACACGGGAACCGCGTCATGCCCTACCGCGACGACGCTCCCTCCTCCCCCGCCCCCCAATTCACCAAATCCTCTCAAAACTACGCCCGCCCCATAACCCCCGACCCCAAATCCCCCCACGCCCGCAAAGTTACCGGAAACTTCAACATCTCCTCCATCTCCTTCCCTACCTTCGAAGAAATATCCTTGGTTGACGTTAAAGATGTTAAAGAGGACATGCAGTTGTACGATGATTTGGACGACAGGTCAATTAAGTGGTCGGGGAGTAAATCCGTCATGGGCGAGGGGAAGAGGAAGAAATAATTAAGAAATATTTTCACACTAGGAGCATGAACATTACTTTTTTGTAAAATTTAGCCTTTATCTCTCTTTTTTCATATTATGTCTAACCAAGTACACTGCAACTTCTCCGTGGGCTTATAGTCGCACGTAGACGTCAAGAACAAAACGAAGAAGAAAGCCAGTAAAGCGCACCTCACAACAGCGATCCTGACGAAGTTCTTCGTCGTAGTAGTATTCAACAAAACACAAACTTCGTCGAGCATCGCCTGAGTTGCGTACTCCTTCTGAACGATTTGAGGGTCGACGTGTAGGTTGACTGACTCGTGGTAGTTGTGGAAGCCGTCGCTGCCTTCGCTGCCGCCGCTGACGTTTAAGATATTCTCCCCGTCATTTCCCTCTTTGCTGCGGCTTCTGCCGTCCTCTCTGGCCTTGTCTTCTATTAAGGGAGAGAGCAAACCGTTGTTGCCTTCACGAGCGAAATCGACTTCCCCGTTGAAACTGTAATTCTTCCAGTCACCCTTCCCCTCCGCAGTCTTCTCGCCGCCACCGACCACACCCCCCGCGCTCCCCCCGCCAACTCTGCTGCTCATCCTGCTCTCGCTTAACCTCAAAGCCGCGAAAAGACTCAAGTTATTCATGCTCTTCCTCGTAGTCTCGTTCAACGACGCGTTCACCCCAGCGTTGGGCGTTACCCCGCCCTTAATCTGCCCTTCACTGCCTGCACGAGTTTCCTCCATTTCCCTTCTCTTGTAGAAGTTCTCGAGGTGAGTGTCTCGGCTTAAATGAGAGTGGCGGTGCTCGAATTTAAGGCTGAGTCGGTGGTGTTCAGCGGATAATCTAGGGTTTGAAACCCTAGGGTTTGAACAGTTCGAAGGTCTGTTAGATTCCTTCGACGGACGTTGGGAAGGAAGACCTGACGAGCTCACGCCCCTAAGCGTGGGGTCGCCTCCCCATCCTCTTAACAGCGCGCCTGGTTCTGCGGCCTCGTCTTCGATGATCGTAGGCTCTCTGAAACTAATTCGAGTCAGACTATTCCTCATGGACATACGAGGATTTTTTGGAGCTTCTCCCCAACCCCTCAACAAAGCTCCTCCATTTTCTCCTTCCCCATTAGGTCCGTTAGGGTTGCCACCCTTTTCTCCC
>BLQM01000114.1:79822-94673 GCA_012489335.1 Triparma laevis f. inornata
CCAATACTTCCCGCCCCCATACTCATCTTGCCCCCAACGAACGTCGTGGAAGACCTCATGGAAGTCGAAAAACTGTTGTTCCCCACGCCCTTCCCCCCACCGCCTTCACGCCTGAGGTATTCTCCCTGCCCATTAACGCGTACTCCTCCAGCTGCAGTTCCTGCGCGAAGAAAACCAAATCGTCCACGAGGCTGCGACGAGCGTAGCGAAGAGCCGAGGACGAAGTCCGAGGAGCGAAGCGACGAGTTAGTATGATGCTCTTACTAAAGCGAGGAGCGAAGCGAGAGGCAGCTACTACCAGTACCATCAGCTCTTCGCGTCGCTCCCCGCTGGGCTTCGTCCTCGCAGTCGCTCACCTGTTCTTGCTAAGCGTCGGACCGAAGAATCGAAGCGACGCGTAGAACGGGACCTGCTGCAACCCGAACAAGTACAAGTACACGAACGGCTGGATGATGCTGAACGCCATGAACATGGGATCGATGTGGAAGAAGATCAACAGCCCCATGCCCAAGAAGAGGGAGAAGAACATCAGCACTCCCTGGAACGTTCGCAGCGGAAACTCTGGAGCCTTCAACGGAAAGCAGTGCCTCCACTCGTCGCCTACGTACGCGCACGGGCACATTTTGTGAGAGACGGGCCTCACGGTCTTCTCCAAGCTATCCCTGTGTTGCTTTGCGTCACCGTGCCCGTCGTTTCCGTGGGTTGAACCGTGTCCGGAGTAGGTGCTGCTGTTGTGGTGGGTTCGGCGGTGGGAGTGACTCATGCTGTGGCTGTGCTTGGACGAGCTGAAGTGACGAGTTAGTTTAGAATGTTCTTTTGCTCGTAGCAAGAGCTCTCGCTCCACATCCTCGTCGCTTCGCTCCTCGCTGGACTTCGTCCTCGGCTCGCTACGCTTGCCTCACCTTCCGCTCGCTCCGCTCCTGTGGCTCGCCCTGCTGGCCCTGCTGACTTGGCTCGTCCGGTTGGACGGCGGTGGACTCTGTACGGCCGCGATGGTCGGCTCTGGGAGCTTTCCGTCCTTCCCCAGTTCCTTGTTCTTGACCTTCATGTGCGCATGCCTGATTGCGTCGGTGTTCTCCTTGCGGTCCTTCGCCTGCTGGATGTGGTGGGAGTGCCTATTTCCGTGGCTCCAGTCACGAGAGTTTACGGTCGACCTCAGCATGTTCCCGTACAGACTGCCATCGGTCGTCTGAGAGCGGTCGTCCTCGTCGTCGTTGTTGTCCTCGTCCTCTTCAAAGTGGCCCGCGTCAAAGCTGCGGTCGAAGCGGCTGGCCCTAACGTTATCGCCCATGGCCTCCTTCTTGGCCGTTAACAAAATAAGGCTCGCCCTGGAACGTTCGAACCCGGCCCAAATCAATCCGTTGACCAGATACAGAACCCACCCCAAGAAAAACATCGCCCAGAAATAGTTCAAGTTGATCGCCGCGGAATCGGCCCACATTTCCTCCATCTGGTCGAAGCTGCGAGGGGGGAGCGGCGAGCGAAGCGAGCCGTGTTAGAAGTTGAGGAGGAGTAACTCGAATCGTTCGGGGTATTGCTCGCTCTCACCTGCCGTCGCTGGCGTCTATCAGCAAGGTGACGCCGGTGCTGATCATAGTAATCAAGAGAATCCCCGCCCACGTGCGCCAACCGACCTGCACCAACTTCACGCACAAGGCGCTGCTGCACCTGTCAATGTACTCTGCGTAGTCAAAGGGCAGGTCGGGAGGAAGGCCCTGGCTGACCAGGAAGAAGTGACGAGTCAGCAAGTACGCGTTCAAGTGCATCCTCTTGTCCAGCTCTGAGTCACCGAAGATCAAATGGCGAGGCGCGTCGATGCACCACCAGTCCTTTGCGCGGGTGGCCTTGCACGCCTTTAACTCTGAGATGCACTCCACCAAGTCAAAGTTGGCCACCTGCGATGGGCGAAGCGAGCGTGTTAGTGGCGGAGATTGCGAAAACGAGGAGAATGAATCCGCCTGCTCAACTCGTCGCTTCGCTCCTCGGCTCTTCGTTCTTTCTCACCTTCTCTTCGTAGTCCCCGAACTTCGACAAACACTTCTTGCTGCTGTACGCAATCCATCCGGTGACGAGGTAGTAAAATACCATCATAAGGAACAGGGTCAAGTGCACGAACTCGATGAGGTGCACGTGGTCGTCCGTCAGGTCGGACAGCTGGGAGACGAAGAACAGAGTGAAGGAGATCAGGCCTAGCATGGAGAGCTCGGCGAGAAGGGCGGCCGCGAAGTTGCGTCAGAAGCGGTCGTGGCTGGAAAGGGTCAAGGGGGTTAGGGGGGTGGTGTGGTGTTAGGTATATAAGTAGGTCATAGTGATCGTTACTCTCGATCGTTGCCGTCAGCCATTGCCATCGGTTGTTGTCATCGGTCGTCTCCCCTCGTCCCTCGTCCCACCTTGCTTTGTGAATACAATGATGTATGACATGCTCGAAGAAGAGAGCGAAGCAAATTAACCCTGCGAGCGTGCAACATAGCGGTATGGTTATCCCCGCCAGGTCCATGCAAGCGAACTCGCCGGGCCAGTTGGCAATACACTCAGGGTGAGCGGCGAGGTCATCTGAGCCATGGTCATCATCGCTGGAGCCTAGGTCGAGCGAGGGCATGTTGTTTGTGTAAAGGATTGCTTGTGTAAATTGGAAAAATTTCGGGTTTCAAATCAAATGCTGGCCGGTAAACGGTATAATCACCCAGGAAAGCTCCCTTGCTTTGCTGTTCCTTCGAATTTGATCAAACAGTTGGAATTGAAGCTCGCCCAAGGATCGGCGGGACGATCGGTCGATGTCTATGTTTCTCAAATTAATTCCAGGGGTGAACGTAAGGGCAGCAGAATTTGCCCGTGGTAAAATCCCTGAAATAGGCCAGGCGGTGAACGAAGAAAATTGCTCTGAATCTTCGTACAGGAAACGAGTTCGAAAATAAAACTTCCGTCTGGGATGAGGGTTCAGGGGAGTGCTCAACTTCGTTGAGATCTAATAAAACGAACTCAACTTCGTTGAGATCTAATAAAACGAACTCAAGCGAGTCGTTCCCCGGGTCCAATTGTCAGATTCGCGCAGAAGAAGCAAGGCTGTCACTCCGAACCTTCAGAAGTAGCTTCAGTAGTAGTCGTAGCTTCAGGAATCCTGATTAAACACCTCTCAACTGCTTCGCTGCTCGACCCTGTTGCCCCCCCCTCTCGCCCTTCCCTTTGCGAAGCGTGCCCTGCGAATCTCGTCTGCGCCGAGACCCAACACCAGCATCCCCTGTGACGAGCCTTTATTCCGTACGAGTTACTCCACCACCGAACCCACCACCCCGACACCATGAAGGTCAACCCAGACCCCTTGAAATCCCAGATCTCCCCCGCTACAACCACAGACACCGTAGACCTTCGAAACCCCACCCCCTTACCAACCTTTCGACAACGCGTAGGATTTCAGACATCAATCTTACATACCCAGGTGTCCGCTGTGCTGGCTAGCAGTTTCATTCAGAAGCTTGAGAAGTACTCTATCGCGTTTTTGTCGATCAGCGATATGGTCACGGATATTATCATGACGACGAGGTATTTTGAGCGGGGGCAGACGGGTGAGGGGAACTGTGTTGGAGTGTTGACAGATGACGAGGAGTTGGAGATACCAACACGAAGAGTTGGAGAAAGCGTCGTCTTCAACTAACTCGTTGCTTTGCTGCTCGCTTCGCTGCTCCTGGCTTCGCCCCCTCCAACAGTATTCGCATTCGCATCCCTCATTTGTCTCTCATTCAACCTCATCCTACTAGTACTAACGACGGGTGTCGTGTACAAGAAGTCATCATGGGGAAAGATAATTCGCGAAGAACTAATAGTTTTTAGCCTGATCAAGCCTGCCGTCGATGCTCACCGCGTTGCCGTCAAGCAACCTCAAGAGGCGGGGGTGATAATGGACGCTAATGCGGAGCTGACTGTTGGACGAGTTATTGAGATGGTCATGGAGTCGATTCCCGGCACCGTCATACAGTTGACGTCCATAGCTGTCAACAGAGACTACTCGAAGACGGCGATGTTGTCGCTTGCTAGCTCCATCACTACTACAGCTTTTATTAGCGCTCAAGTAAGCTACGAATGGGATATCATGAAGGAGAAGAGAAAGCGAGACCCCCGTTTTTATGGGTGCGTCCCGAAGCGCATGCGCCAGAAAGTCATGGTTACGATTATGCTCTTGCTCGTGTCCATGTTCTGTCTAGTCATTCGCGCTTCAAGTTGCGTGCTATTGGGGATGCGAGGTGGCCATGCCTTAGTGGGAATCGTGCTGGGTGGGGAGTGGATACTTTACGCAGTGTATAAGTTAGCTCGAAAAGATTTCGAATACTGGCTTCCTATCTATGGACCTGTCGGAGTACTCATCGCTTTCTTTGCTAGGTCGATGATTAAATTCGCCGGAGATTGGGCGGGCGTTGTACAGTTTCGTCACCCTGGGGAGACAGGGGGGGCGTACTTCACACTCACTTTGTGTTGTACTATAGCAATTGGAATAGCCTCGGCTGTTGGATATAGGCGAGAAGATAATATGGGGGAGGGAGGCGAAGATAATGGACAAGAGGAGGAGGTGAGGTGGAGATACAGCGATGCTGTAACAACGTACCGAAGGGTATCAACATTTCCCATTCTAACTCCTCGCCAATTGACAAGACTGTCATATATGGCATGGTAGCTTGTTGCCTCGGACTGGTGCTCTCATTCGTTGGTCTTCTGCTGAGCATCGAGCGCGCCTACATACGTACTTTTTTTGACACTCGCACGGGGAGTAAGCATCTCCAGGATGAATTCTCTCTTTGCTTGGACGACGAGTTCAAATTAACCATATTTTCCTACAGCGAAAATAAATGGAGGCCCGCTATTGGAGACGACGTTAAAGAATGGTTAGGCGACAGTGTTCAACGATGGCTGGACAAGAAAGTTCTGTGGTTCAACGACTTGAAGAAATCGCAAATCCCAACATGGGCGATAGACGACCCTTTCATTTTGGGGCGGATTCGAAACAAAAATGTCATGAAGTTTAGAAGAGAGAAAGAGAAAGTTGCCCTGGGTACGGTGCGCCCTGATAGGTGAAAAAAATATTTGTATATAAATCAACTTTTTTCATTATTCACTTTCGCTGACAAGTCTCGGGGTGATCGGTGGAGGTACAGTTGGCGTTGGCACGGCTGGCGGTGCGATTGCAGGCGGTTTAATAGTTCCGACGCTGCAAGCGTGGGTTAGGTGCGTTAGTACGTGAACATATAGTTCGCCAGTACATCCTCGCTTCGCTTCGATCAGTGGCAACCCTAACAGGATCTTACCTTTCCTTCTTCTTCTTCTTGATATAACTCGCTACTCTCTTACCTTCTCCCCCCTCATCCTCTTCCTCTTCCTCCTCTTCCTCCTCCTCCTCCTCCTCCTCCTCCTCCCCCTCCTCCTCCTCCTCAACCTCCCTAAACAACATACTTTCGATGATGAACTCCACAACCTTTATAACGTCCTGAACATCCTTCATCTCCTTCATAGGATCATAGCCGTTCGGAGGTTTCAGGATCGTGGGAGCGAAGACAATGGCGAGGTTTTGGGACGTCATCATATTCGTGGAGGAGAGGGATTCGATTTTGCGGAGGAATCTTATCAGGGTTGAGAGGAGGGAGAAGTGACCTGAAGAGAGAGAGCAAAACGAGAGTGAAACGATCGTGAAAAGATCGTGAAAAGATCGTGTTAGAATCGCGTCAACGTCAAAGAGTTCTTCACTGAGTCGCTTCTTTTCCTCGTCCCCCCCCTCCCCGCTCCTCGCCTCACCTTCAGGCCACTCCTCAGCCTCCGTTTCCAAAAACTCAGCAAGCGTCTCCGCATTCTTCAAACTCTTTAACAACCCCCCATAACTCCTCGACGGAATAAGACATACCGGTAAATTCCTCAAATAAAGTTTCATAAGACTACACACATTATTAACTGTAGCCAATTTCACCGCTAATTCTGAGGATACAAGAGGGTGTTCTGAGGAAGCGAACTCCTCAGTTTCAGCGCTTACGTAGAGTTCAAGGAGTTCTGATACTTCAGTTGAGTCTCCTGCTAGGCGGAAGACTCCGACGGTTTCGAGGCCATGCAATGTTATGTAGGTTATGCAGTCTGAGATTATGCCGGGGGTTTCGGAGGTTAGGGTGCTTGGAGTTTGACCGTCTTCTTCGTAGGAGGTTTTGGCGCGGGAGGAGCGGGTGCTGATGCTGGCCCCGACGACTTCGCTGGCGAACGGGATTTCGGGGGCTTGGACAATTTCGATTATCTGAGCTTGGAGGGCGGTGTATCTGTCGTTGAAGACTCGAAGGGTTTTTCCGGTTTGGAGGCCTAAGAGGATTGAGGAGAGATCGGCTTGGAGGGGGTTGGAGGGGGTGACGTTTGGGGAGGGGGAGATTTGGGAGGCGAGGAAACTGTGGGCGGCAGTTAGGCCGAGGTGAACGTGTTCGGAGACGGAGGGCCAGAGTTTGATGTACGATTTGAGGATTTTGCTGCGACAAGAAGCGGCGGAGCGACGTGAAGCGAAGAGACGAGTTAGTAAACAGTATGTGGCGGCGCATTTACAGCTCGTCGCTTCGCTCCTCGCACTCGCTACGCTCGTCGTCACTAACGCACTACGCCCTCACCTAAGCTCAGCATTAGCCTTCGTAACAGCCTCCGTGGCAGCCGCCAGCTTTGCCTTCCTCCTCTTAACCTCCTCCTCCTCCGCGTGTTCAATCCCCATAATCCTCTCGTGCAACCTATGATGATGGCTGTAATCGAGCACCATGTTCTTCCTCCTTTTCTGCTTGTCTGTTATTGTTCGAGTGAGTTCTAATGAGTGGTTTATTAGTTCGATGCAGTTGTCTTTTAGGCAGTGTTCGAAGCATTTAAAAACTTTTGAGGAGAATTGGGAAGGGAGGGAGGGTGCGAGGCCGGCGGAGGGAGAGTAGAGGGAGGAGAGGGAGATTGCTTCAAGGGACTCTTTGTAGGCTAGCGTGGTCTGGATGTGATTCAGGAGCAGTCTCTTCGTCTGAGAGGTGGGAGCAGCAAGCGGCGAGTGGCAAGCGAAGCGAGCCGTGTTAGTTAACAATACATAATGCGTTTTCACTCGAACACATTCCCATCCTCGTCGCTCCTTGTGCTCCGCGTCGAAGTGCTTGAAGGCGACGGACTATTCTACATATCCCTTAACAAAATCCACTTCTTTTCGGGCGATACGAGCTAGAATCTAGCGACAGTATATTCCTGGGAACTCTTTAATGAATTGAAACTTTGGAGAATGAGAGGATCCAAGCAACCCTCGTCGCTTCGTATCCCTACCTGCTCCAAATATCTCTTCGACTCGTGCACCTTCTCAAGGTCCGAGTTTATCAAAGAGTCGTTCGTGGTGGAATCCGAGATCAGTTCTTTCACGCCACTGAGAAGCACGCGCGTGATAACATTGTTCGTGTTCGGGGAGGGTTAGAGGAAGTGTGTAGGGGGAAGGGCGACGTGAGCAGGCTGAAATAAGGAAGCTACGCGTCGCTAGTATGAAATCCTTTAAGTCACGTGCGAAAACCAATTTAACAGGCACCTCGACCACGCCCAACTGCGCAAAACCTCCAAATTAGCCGCACATTCCTCCAATCCCCCCCCCCTGTTCCCACGTCTCCTCCCCTCCCCCTCCCCCCAATACTTCACTCACAGTTTATCCAACGCCGTCTCCTGCAACCTCCTCTTAAAGTTAACGAAACCAAAGCTCGCACCCTGCTCCTCCTTTGTTGGCGCGCTCTTCAGAAAATTCATGGGAATCCTTTTGCTATTGCCTGTGAAATAGAGCAAATCACTTTGGAGCAAAGATATGGAAGGACAAAATTGCGGGGTTGGGAATTTGATAGAGTGCTCGGGAAGAGAACGCGAACAGCCTGAAGAGCACGACCGATTCACCCGAGAGCTTCAAGACCTTCAGCGCCGCCCCCCGAAACTCAGCTGCTCCTCTAAGAAATCTTCCAAGTACACAGCCGAAGAAGTTCAAGCGATAGACTCGAAGCTGTGGAAGGTGAGAAACTGTGAGGACGAAGCCCGCAGCTTGGAGCGCTCGCATTAAGAATACTCTAAACTAACTCGTCGCTTCACTCGTCACTTCGCTCCTCGGCTCGCTTCGCTCGCCCGCTAAAAAAAAGTTGATTTTTAAGGAATCAAAACGTTTATCGTTTTTCGCCAACTTTTTTTAATCTCCTCCCAACAACACTCCCCCGTTCCCCCCCACCCCACCCAACCTAAATCAGCACCAACTTAGAAATCCCCAGTAAACGCTTCCTCCTTCGCCTTCTCTTCCATCCTCATCTTCCTCTGTTCATTCTTCATCGGGTTCAAGAAAGTCTTCAAAAAGAACTGCATACTCTCCTTCAAACTCGTTTTCTGCCAATCTGGAACATTCTTCGCTTCCCCATTTTCCTTAGCGTAGCTCTCGAGTTCGGAGACGATTTGAGGGAGGGTTGGAACGTTGAAGGGATCGAATGAATCGATTTTTTTCACGTCCATGGGGATGCAGACGCGGCCGGTTTTAGGGTGGACGCAGAAGGGGGATTTGAGCAAGTGATTCTGCATCTTGGAGACGTTGATATCGAGACGGGGGTAGGTGTGGCGGAAGACGGTCTCGATGGGCCACATTTCGAGGCGCTCGTTCTCGTCGCCCTTGAACTTCCTCTGCTTCTTGACTCCTTCCTTCTTGGTTTCCTGCGACGAGCGTAGCAACGAGTATTAGCGAGTTAGAATTGCGTAACGACGGAAGCGACAGGCTTTAGTTTTTAACCTAAAGCTAGTAGGGAGTTTGCGAATTACGACCGTAATCATCGCTTCGCTCCTCGCTGGGCTTCGTCCTCGCAACGTTCGTACCTTCTCGATTCTGCCCTTGAGCATCTTCCACTTCTCCTCCGGACTAATGTCCCTCTTGCTCCACTCCTTGTCCATCTCCGCCGCAATTCCCGCCTTCCTCGCCTCCTCCGGCAGCGTCTTCAGGAGCTTGACCCACTGTTCCTGGTTCGTTAAAATTCCCATCCCGTTATCTCCGACTATGTCCGACAGGAACATGGGCTCAAGAACGGACAGGCTTCGGGCGAGCATAGGGTGAAGGTTCGAGGTCAAGTCTGCGACGAGCGAAGCGAGTCGCATGAAAACGAACGATCGAAATATTAGAATTGCGTGGCGATCTTAGCAACTTAGTTGGCTCGTCTGAAGCAATCAGCACAAGCAAAGCTGCGGCCGCAAATAACTTGTTCGAAGCAAGGAGCGAAGCGACGCTCTGAGAATTTTCATGCTCTTGTTATGTTCAGCTCGTCACTTCGCTCCTCGCCGGGTCTCGTCTAAAGCAACCAGCCCCGCAAACTGCGGCCGCAAATAACGTTGTTCTCAGCTCGTTGCGTTCGCTCCTCGCTGCTTTCTCACCTAAGCTCTTCTCTTCGTTCTCCAACGGCAGCTCGAAATAAGTCGCCACGGCGGCGCGCGCGTCGTTGCTCAGCGTCCTCGCGCTCTCGTCGCACACCCAGCAATGCACTCCTCTCCTTCCTGAATAAAACCACACCATGTTATTGAAACCAAAGTCAGTCTTCAAACCTAAGCGACGAGCGTAGCGAGGAGCATTAGAGTAGCGAGGAAGCGAAGCGACGAGTTAGTTGAAGGTTCTTAACGTTCCTCACGTCTCGGTCATTACTCCCTTAATTCCTCGTATTCCTGTGCTTCCGTTCTCAGCCGTTCGTAGTTCGCGTCCTCTCCTTGCATTCTCACCTTCGTCCATAACCTTAATAGCCATGTTCATGTACTTCCAGCATTTATTGCAGATGTTCGCACCGCTGCAGCAGGTTCTGACGCCGTCGTAATCGGTTAGATCGATGTCGAAGACGAGCTCGCGTTCTTCGGTGTGGAAGACTTCTTTGGAGAGGTTGTTGTGGTCTTTGGGCTGGTGGGTGAAGACGGCTCCAATGTCGATTTTGTTCGGTTGGCGCTTTATTACTGCTGATTTGAATTCGGGAAGGTCTTTGAATGACTGCGGGGAGAGGGAGGGGGGGGGAGACGAGGAGGAGTTAAAATGGGGAGGGAGTGGGAGTTGAGGATGAACGCACGTTGAAGCACGTTGAAGCACGTTGAGTGTCTCACACACGTTCGACCTCCTCATCCCCATCGTTGCTTCGCTCCTCTTCTCTCGGGCTTCGCTCCTCTTCACTCACCTGGTACCTAATATAAATCTCATCCTCCGGCGTCGGTTGAATCGTGAAACTCCACTCCCTCCTACAGAAAAAATCCTTCGTAACCCCGTAACTCAACCAATCGTACATCATCTCGTATGGGAACAGACGGTCGTAGTATACGCGGAGGAGCTCGGGGGTGAAGACGACGGCGTTTTGGGTTTTGGAGGAGGTTATGACGGCGGATTTGGTTTTGGGAGCGTTGTAGGGGTTGATGGAGGGAGTAATGGGGGTGGAGGAGGAGCGGGGAGGGGGCTTCTCCATTACGTCGGCCATTACGTCGGCGGGACCTGGGGTGGGAGGGGAGTGGAGGGGTGAGTGGGGCGAGAACAGTTAGCGGTTGATTGATTAGGAGGCGTGGAGCTGACGCGGAGTTGACGTAAAAACGGCTTGGTGGGACAAATTGAAATTGTGTGATGGTTGTTGGAAGGGGATTTCTTCATCGGCGGGAATCCTATACGACAGTCGATTTCTCCATGAAAAAAAAACTAGGAGCGCATATTTGTCATATAAGCTCCGGATTCATATAGTACAGTCACCAGTGTTATGGTTGAATTACTCTATATCCGCGTTCAGGCTCTGAATTTTACAGAAAAGATTGATGATCTGCCGTTTGGAGGGAGGCCGATCGATGAACCTCAATATTTCATTTCCCTGCCGGCAGAGCCCTCTCACAATAGGACGACGAGGATCTGATGTACAATTGCTTACGTTTTTGGGCGTTAGATTCGGTGAGAGCGGGCATAGCTTCGTCGATTGGTAAATAGCTGCAATGTCGATTTTTAGCGGATTTGACCACAATCCGAGAGCAATCCGTCAAAAAGCTCTTTCTACGGTTCTACCCTCAACTTAATCAAATTTGTGTCATCAATTGATTCAAAAAGTAAACTGAAATTGTCGTTGGGCGTTGTTGTCAGGAGTTGTTAAGATTCCAATCGATCACTTGTTCTATTGCGCGATCAGTCGTCAGCAACTCGCTCCTGTCCTTCAAAGCGTAGGAGCGCAGACGAATTATAGCTGGGCGATACTGAGGTAAGATAAAATTTTGAACGAAGTGGTCCTAGGTTGTCCTGTACGCGTATCTTAATGTGAAAGTTATGGGGTATCGTTCGACCTATCGAATCAACTTTTTCACCTTGGACGACCATGGAATCTACCTGGAATCTACAACACTCTGGACGCCCTCTAGCCCGGCCGCCCCATCTGCCCACACCGACGGGTTTCACCAGGGGGGCTCGATAAGCCCCCCGTGGCCATGAGCGTCAAGATGGCCACCGGTCGTCGATGACGTCAAGGAGACGCAGCGAACAACGCCACCAACGCAACGCACCGCAACCACTGCCGCCACTGCCGCCACTAGTCAAAACAACCGTCGATACGCATTGTCGGTTCGCGACGAACACGTGCTTGCTTTGTCCTCACACACACGTTCATTCTAACGTCCTCCTCGCTTCGCTTCGCTGCTTCACTCCTTGCAATCCCCACAGCACAATGTCCAGTCCTCCTCCCGCAGCTGATCACGATTCTCCTACCAATAATAATAATAATAATATTGCCAATAATATTCCTCCTACAAGTGCTCCCATGCCCGTTCAAACTGCTCCTGCCAACGCACCGCCTTCCCCTCCCTCTCCTTCACACCATCCGCACCACATGAATTACTACAATCCGTATGCACCGCATGCGCCAAACCACAACACGCACGCCACACACGCAGTGTATCAACAGCATCAATACGGATACAATGTTCATCCCAACGTTCATCAACCTGCTCCTCCTCACCACCAGCAGCACCCTCACAATCATCCTCACGATCCCCATAGCCAGAACCATAGCCATAACCCCTACAACCCTTATCAACAACAGCACCACAGTCAGCACCACGGTCAACACGGTCACGGCACTCACAATCACAACCAACCCCACCCGAATACTCACACCGGCCATACATACTACCCCCCCCGCTCCCACCACGGCCAAATTCAACCCGACCAGTACTACCCCCCCCACAACCCTTACTACAACAATGGAATGCCCAACCAGCATTACTACCCTCACCAACAACAGGCCCACCACGGTGGTCGCCACCATAAGAACCAACCCCGCGGCTACGGTCGCAACAACCGCCGTCCCAAGAAACCTCCCCGCACCAATGCAAACGGTTCTTCAAAAACTCCAAAATCTCAAAAGAACACTTCTCCCCCTTCAGCGAAATTATCCCCTCAAGCCGCTTCCTTCGTAACCCCGTTAACTCAATCCGACATCGATTTAAACACGCTACGCTCTCAACTTAGATCGAGCGAAATATCGAATTTAGAGAGTTTGGAGAGGGTTAAAAGCGTTAATGTGTGTAAAGGGAATGATAGGTATGTTGTTTTGGAGATTGAGGGGGGGGGGATTTATGAGGGGGGGAAGTATGATGTTGAGATTTTTTTCGGGAAAGGTGAGAGTGAGGGAGGAGGGAAGTGACGAGCTGCTAGTTGTTGCTAGTAGCTGCTTGTAGCTGGTCTCCGCGCTATTACTGCTATGCTCAATTCTAACTCGTTGTCGCTTCGCTCCTCCGCTCCTCCGCTCGCTGTACTACGCGGCAGAATACCCTAAAGTTTTCCCTCGATGTAGGCTCGCGACGAAGATTATCAGTCCATACGTATCCCCCGTGGGGGTTATCACGTTTCCGGAGTTGAGCGGGGAGGTTGGAGTCGCTGCGCCGGTTAAGTTTATTAGGGATGTTGTTTTATCTGGGGATGTTTATGGTAGTGAGACGGAGATGTCGATGTCAGTTGAGGAGATTGAGAAGGCGAAGGCGTTTAATAGGAAGTATGGGATGTTGGAGGAGGGGGATATGGATCCGGAGGATCCGATGTTGAATTATGGGCCGAATAGGGTTAGCGGTATTTTGGGGAGTGGGGATGAGGATTTTGAGATTTTTAAGGGGACGTTTTATGCGAGGATTAGGAGGGAGGAGAGGAAGGAGAGGGTCAAGGGCTTCGTGAGGATGATGGGTGGGAAGGGGAGGGAGGAGGAGGAGGAGAAGAATAAGAACGAGAGTAGTATTCTTTCCAAGTGGTGAGAACGAGCACCTATCATCATCATCATTATTCGTTTCGTATTCTAATTCGTCGCTCGCTCATCGCTTCGCTCGCAGGTCCAAAAACGCCACCCTCGACTCCACGAACTCCGAAACCGCCATCCCTTCCCAATTCCAACCCCAAAACCCCGTCGACGCCCTCTGGTCAACCCTCCACTCCAAACGCTCCGCCCCCCTCAACTACTCCACCCACTCCTTCATGACCCTCAGCCACGCCATCTCCTCTCCCACTTTATCGGCGGTCAGGAAGACGATGGGCTTCAAGAAAATGACGCTAGAACAATGCCAGATGCTCCCGGCTGTGCTCGAAGGCAAAGGTATGAACGAGGACAACGAGAAGCGAAGCGACGATGTTCTGTCGCTCTCGCTCCTTGCACTACGAACGTTCTATTATACTAACTCCCCCTTCCCCTCCTCCGCTCTCTTCGCAGACATCCTCGTCCGCTCCAACACCGGCACCGGCAAGACGATCTCCTTCCTCATCCCGTGCATAGAACGCGCGTCGACGTTCCGCCGCCCTTCTCAAGTTTCGGCGTTGATCATTTCGCCCACTCGCGAGCTGGCTTCTCAAACGGCCGAAATGGCGAACCAGTTAGTCGTCTTCAACACGGACATTATCATCGATATTTTCATGGGAGGGAAGAACATCAACTCGGAAGTCGCGAGGTGCGAGGAGGGGTACCCGACGATTCTGATTGTTACGCCGGGGAGGATGTTGGATCATTTGGAGAGGGATGAAGGGAAGTTAGAGGCGCAGTTGAAGGTGAGAAATTGACGACAACGAGGAGCGAAGCGACGAGCTTAGAACGCATTATTATTCATTCTAGCGTGGAGCGATGTGACAGTTCCTCGTACTCAGAGCGAAGTGACCGTTCCTCGTACTCCTCGCTGACTACGCATGAGCATTCATATTCATTCTAACTCGTCGCTTCGCTACTCGGGCTTCGCTCCTCGGCTCCCCCCTCCCCACGTCGCAGAATTTGAACACCCTCGTCTTGGATGAGTCTGACCAGTTGCTCGCTGCTGGGTTTTTGCCTTCGATCGAGACGATCATTCAGTACATCCCCATGACCTCCCCCGACCTCCAAACGATGATGTTCACCGCCACCGTCCCCCCCTCCCTCCACGAAGTGGTCTCCAGTACCCTGAAATCCGACGGCTACTTCCTCGACGCGGACGAGTCCAAAACCAAGTGGGGCCTCTCCCAGTTCAACGTCGAAAAGAACGTCATGCTAAATTCGAAAGACTCCCAACCTCGTCCTAAAATCGAGCCAATCACAAACGCAATGAAGCGCGCCGCCAAAGTCGCAGCAGACCGACAGGCTCGGGGGGAGGACATCGATAGGGAAGTGGCCAAGAATCCCAGCACTGCGATTGCGAATTTCAAGGATATGGTGGGCACCTCCATCGTGCAGCATTACGTACTTTGCGATATTCAGGATCAGGTGAGAGAGAAGCGGGGAGGGGGATAATGGGGTTCAGGTGAAAGTTGTTAGCCGTTCCAGTTCATGTCCAATTCATGTCCAATTCTGGTAATTCAATCCAATTCTAACCCCCCCCCCCC
>BLQM01000115.1:0-33768 GCA_012489335.1 Triparma laevis f. inornata
CCTCCAACCCCCTCTTCTCCCTCTCCCCACCCACCCCGCTTCTTCCCCAAAGCCTCCCTCAAAAACATCGTCGCAAAACACCCCTTCGGCAAAAAGAACTCAAACTGCAAGTGCTCCGATTTCAGCCCAACCTTCTCAACCTTCAAATCTTGCACCTTCTCCAGCACACACCTATACCCTCCCTTCATGTACTGAAATTGACTAGCTGCCGAACCCTTATTCCAATTCAACGCCTCCTCAGAACCTAAATTCTTAACGTAATCGTCTTTCACTGAGTTGTAGGGGTAGAGGATGTTGGTTCCTGGAATGGGGAGGACGATATCGTAGATGCTGTATTTGTTTGCGGAGGCTTCTTCGAGGGTGACGTGCTTCGCCACTTTGTCCTCGTCCAGAACAATGTCGCCGGGGAGCACATCTCGACCGAGAGCCATTCTGGCGGAGGCGGCGCTGCGAAAGACGACGAGTTAGAATTGTTTCTTTAATACCTTATTTTTCACCGCGTCGCTCCCCCCCTCCCCCCCTCACCTATTCCACAAATAACTCTGATACCCCCTAATCAACAAATTGAACTGCGCATAATTCAAACCCTTAACAAACGCATCCCCAAAATGCGATTCCCCCTTCTCCTCTCCCTTTTTCTCCTTCTCCCACTCCATTTTTTGGAGCTGGTTTAAGACCATGTACTCTGGTTGGTTGTTTGCTCCTGGGACTATTTTTACTTTTCGGAGCGCTTCGGCGTAGTCGACGGGGGTATTCTCATCGTCTTTGAACATTGAACGGAATACGTTCCACGGTTTGTGACCGTTATCGACCCTCTGCACGCCGATTTAAGTCGATCTTTGTTAGAATAGAATCAGCGAGATAGCAACCAAGGAGTTACGAAGACAAGAGGAGCGTAGCGACGAGCCACTAGAACTGCGAACTACATCGTCGCTTTGCTCCACTCCTCGATTTCGCTATCTCCGCCACTAGCACGCTCGCTGCGCTCACGCTCGCTTCGCTCGCCGCAAGACAAGATAGAAAAAAATCTCACGAACTCAATCTTCTTACCTCTCCGTTAATAACCCTCCTCCCAATACACATAAAGTGCAACGCCCTCTTCCAATTCCCCAACATCATCTCCCTCCCAATCCTCCAACTAGAATACCCGACATCCTCCGGTTCTCCTGCGAGGCCTACGCGCTGTTCGCCGTAGTAGTTGACGAAGCCGTTTTGACCGACGCGGGAGTTGATCTCGTCGGCTTGGGAGGGGCCTTCGACGTCGCGGAGGATGATCGTGAATTTGTTGCCCTTCAAGTCGCCGATGTCGAGTTTGCGACCCCAGGCGACGGGACGGATCCAGCACTTTCCCTTTCCGAAGCTGGCGAGCAAATCGAGCAGTGTTAGAATTATGCGATTTCCGTTTTATGACCTCGATTTTTTGGACTCACCTACACCTAACAACCCCATCATTATTCGCCTCATCCCTAATCTCCACCAACCTCTTCTGATGAATCTTAAAGCTAACAAACTGATTCGTAACCGCATGCGTATCCTTCATCCCCGCAGCACTTATAGCTTCTAGGTCGGAGATGTTGAATTTTTTTTGGAGGCATTTTAGCATGTTGTGGTGTTCGAGGTCGCGTTTTGTTACGAGGCAGATTAGGGAGGGGGAGGTTATTTCGACGGCTTCGCCCTGTGAAGAGTTGGTGAGCGACGAGCGAAGCGAGACGTGTTAGAAAAGGGTGGGAGTGAAATCGACACCGACATTGTAATTATTCTCACCTTCTCCTTAACGACCTTCTTCTTCCTCGCTTTATTCTCCGCCTTCTCCTTCCCCTGCAACCACTTATCCTCATCAACCCACAAATTAACCTGCCACTTTCCCTCTTCACTCTTATTCGTACTCAACCTCAAAAGCTTAGACAACTGATTAAGAGTTTTAGATAAATGACGTTTTACCTGCGAAGCGAGCCGAGGAGCGAAGCGACGAGTTAGTATAACTTATTTCTAGTATCGTTACCCACGTAATTGTCGTCGTGTTTCCAACTCGTCGCTTCGCTCCTCGCTGGGCTTCGTCCTCACAGCTTCTCACCTGATTATCTAAATTACCTGTATCGGTTAATTTGGTAATATACGAGCTGGCTTTTGAGGGGATGGGTTCGGAGAAGCTTGGGCAGAGCATGTTCACGACGGGTTGGGTACCATCCCATCCCCAGGCACCGCGGAAGAAGGAGATAAAGTTCTTTACGGAGCAGCCGGCGGAGACGCTGGGGGGGGTGAGCGAACAGCGAGCCCGTGTTAATATGAATGAATTGTCGAGGAGCGAAGCGACAAGGCCGAGCGAAGTGACGAACGTAGCGAGGCCACCGAGTGAAACGAGGATGTGTAAGCGGACTGAGTGAATAATGAATAACGACGAGCAACAAATGGACTGAACGAATACGAATAGATGACGACCACAATACGACCGCTTCTCGTTATTCTAATCGTCGCTTCGCTCCTCGTTCTTCGCGGACAATATTAATTCGCCGTTTTCTCACCTCTCCTGACTAGTAAAAACTTTCTCATCCCTCTTCAACGGCCTAAAATACATCTGCGTATCTCCACTATCCTTATCGGTCTCGCTTCTGACAACCAAAAATTTATATGTCGTTCGGACTACTTTCATTAAGCGGGTTCTACCGTCTTTTCCGGAGACATTTTTTACGTGGAGGGGGGGTACGAGCTTTTCTGAGGGAGGAGGAGGGGACGGAGTATCATCGGGGGTGGGAGAGCCGTCGAAGGTCGTGTGGTTGTGGTAGTGGAGGAGGTTTTGACGACCAATTTCGTTGTACTCTACGAGAGTTGCGATTTCGTCGGAGGTTAGATCGTGCTTCGAGTTGTCGAAGCGGACGTCGTCAACGGCCTTGATTTTGGGGTAGGGGTCGGTCCAGGGTTCGGGGGGGGAGGAGGAGGAGGGCTGGATGTTTTCAGCTAGTTCGGAAAAGAGGTTCGCTTCGGTGACGTTGAAATCGGTGGCCTGGTACTTCAGCTTGCCGTCGGTGGGAAATGGTGGGGCTGGCGAGGCGAACGACCCAATGCCCACGGAAGTGAGGACACGGGGCGGGTATTTTGAGGCGCTAGACATCGGCGTGATTATGTCAAAGCGGTGGTGAAGAAATTGTGGTGATTGGGGTAGCTGGGGGTGTGTTGGGGAGGTATGGATGGAGTAGGTGGTTAGCTATGTAATTAGAGATTCGAGTGGGTCGATTTATGGTTGCTGGGACGCGTATAAGGATTTGTGGGCTGGCAATTTGGGAAGATGGCTGTGAAGCAAAAGTGTGATTGCCAAATCCAACATCTCTGTCTGTACGTACACAGACGTCACTCCCGTCAACGTCCGCAGACTTCAATCAATTTTACCTCCATATTCACCCCTAATTTGCCCGCAGCTACGCCCAAATTTCCCCAATCAACAGCGAGCGATTCCAACATCCCTATTTTGCCCGTCCCCTTTCTCACCCCACTCTCCTCAGCCCCCCTCCCCATCAACCCAGCCACCCCCAAAACTATGCCCCTCCTAACCTTCGTCGCCCGTGCGACCGATTCCCTCCTCCTCGTGGCCTCCTTCGTCCACTCCACCGCAACCCGCGTCTCCGGTGAATCCCTCGACATGTTCAAGAGTCAGGGTAAAAATCTCCTCAAAACATTGAACACGCGTAGTGTTGCAAAGTGCAGCGTTGAGAGTGGAAGCTGCTGTTTTCATTATTTGATTAGTGAGGGGATTATATATTTGACGTTGAGTGAGAGGTGAGTCTTTTGTTGAGCGCACGTTGCGAACGACAAATTGACGACGTAATTCAAATGGAAAGACCACTAACACTAACAACACGCAGGAGCTACCCCAAGAGACTGGCGTTTTTGTACTTACAGGAGATATCCGAGGGTTTCATCGAAGAGCTCACAAACGACTACGGAGCCGATCGGTGAGAAGAACGAGAGAGAGACCAGCGTGTTATCATTCAATTTCCTCGTTGCTTCGTCGATTTAATTCTAACGTCGTTTCGCTTACGCTCCTCGCGTTTCTCTCAGCTGGCGTGATAAAATCCAAACAGCCGCCCGCCCTTACCAATTCATAAAATTCGACAAACACATTCAAAAAAAAGTTAAAGAATTCGTCGACCCCTCCTCCCGTTCCAACTCCACAAAGCTCAACGAAGATCTAGCCGACATTCAGAGTATCATGAAGAAGAATATTCAGGAGGTGTTGAATAGGGGGGAGAAGTTGGATCATGTTAGTAATATGAGTAGTCGGTTGGTGGAGGTGAGAAATTAGAGTCACGAAGATATGAAGCGACGACGTTTTATCATAATAAGCACTACATACTAACTCGTCCTCGTTCCGCGTAACTCGAACGTTCTCGCAGGACTCTAAGAAATTCAAGTGGGGTGCAAAACAACTAAGCTTCCAAGCTCTCCTAAACCAATACGGTCCGGTCGCCGCCATCTGCGTCTTCGTGCTCTTCGTGATATACTGGAAGTTATTCTAGCCCCCTCCGCAATTCAATAATTAATTTATTAACGACTTTTTAGCACTATGAAACTCGTAATTTTTTTCAGTAAGATGAGCCTTTTTCAGCTCCACCAACCCTTCCCAATTCCCACTCCTCTTCAAACATATCTTTAAGTTCCTTGCAGTTCGCTTTGTCTCCCCATGTTCTTTCCCAAGCTGCACCTCGAATCCCTCGAGCTCACTCTGATAAAGCTCCTCAGCTTTCCCATAGTCCGTCACCCCATCCATATAAAAGTTCGCGATATTCCCCACGGTGTTGAGTGTACTCGGGTGATTCTTCCCCAACGTCCCCTCCAACCCCTTCAAAGCTCTCTCGTAATACTCCAACGCCTTCTCGCAATTCCCCAAGTTTTTATAAACTAATCCCAAATCATCCAACGAGCCCAACGTATCCTATTGGTCTTCCCCTAGCACCTTCATCCTCCCCGCCAAACACCGTCAAAGAACTCCTTGCTGCACAGCTCCGCCAACGCCCTAAGCTTCACCAAATCCTCCAACTTCGTAATTCTCAAAACCTGCGTCTCAATCGACCCGCCTCCTCCCTTCGCTATCCCCAACACGTCAAAAACTTCCTTGCACCTCCTCCACGACGCCCCGTTCCCGTTGAACTTATCGTGAAAGTAATCGTTAAAACCTTCTCCACTCGCTAACTCGCTCAAGTTCTTCAGCGACGTAGGCCACAGCCCCGCGGCGCCAGTCGTGCTACTCCACTTGCCAAGTTCGTAACCCGTGATCGCCTTCCTGCAGAAAGGGCACGTTTGATGGCCCTGCATCCTCATTTTCTCTGTACAATCCCCGCACGTAACCGTATGCCCACATGGTCTCAACTTCGCACTCGGATCGCTCACCATACACACGCAGCACGTCGCCTCTTCTTCACCCTTAGGCGCGGGAGGGACGGACGCCGAGGTCTTCTTCTCCGGAGCGACACAGATCTTCTTGTGGACCTTCCAGTGAAGCTTCTGATGCTCTGCGGAACAGTAGCGCATCGCTTTACAGCGTGTGCAACAGAGGGGGGTGGGTTCGGATCGGCCAGGATAACTACAGCGCATAGGTATTTTGAGAGGAGGTGGTGGCTTCGAAACTGCCATCATAGTTGGCGATTTGTCCGCCGCCGCTGCGATCTCGTTTTTCCCATCCCCCTCGTCCTCTCCACCGCGCTTCCTACTCGTTTTGGGGGTCTCGTGGCATCCTTAAATCCGGAGGCTACAAAATTGGACATCGTGGTTTGTAGGTTTCGAGATTTCGGCAGCTAACTTTTCTCAATTCTCCTCCCTCTATTTCAGTTTCGTCGGTTCTACCGTCCCAAACGCAACGTTAACATCTGTTACTACTTTCTACGCACTTTTCTACTCCATAATTCCCCCCTTAACCCCCTTAACGCACTCATCGTCCCCCCAAAAAAGAAATATAGCCAATCCCTAACCGACTCAAGGCCGACTCAACAAACAAACTTCACACCACGCTAAATAGACGATCCCTAGCTTATCCGACCCAACCACACTTCGCACCACAATGTTGATTCCTACTCCCGGAAGTATCCTCTCGTCCTTAACCTCACCGTCTCTCCACCTCATGCATAGCACTTCCCTCTCCCTCTCCTCCGATACCCTTCCCTCCGAACTCCCCCTCCCCCTCAACTCTCGGTTTCCAACCCCCCCCACCACCACCCTCCTCTCCTTCCCCCTAATAACCCTCCTCTCCTACCTCGCCTACTCCTTCTGGTCAAAAACCCTCGTCCCCCAAAAACGTCTCGAACTCTCAAAATCAAAACGCACCGGTGAAGTCAAACAATACCTCGAAGATCTAAGTGAAGGAGATGAAGGGAGGGATGTGGAGAAGTGGTTGTTCGGCGATTGGTTGAATCCGGGGAAGAAATCTAGGGCGGTACCGTTTTTAAAAGAAGCGAAATGGAATTCAGGTGAGAAGCTGCCCGGAGTCTCAGCGACGACAGCAAGGGGCGAAGTCTCCTCGGATGGGTCGCTCTCACTCCTCGCTTTAAGAACGTTCTAAACTAACTCATCGTCGCTTCGCTCCTCCGCTCGTCGCAGGCGATAACCCCGTCCTCGCGACAATGGGAATTCTCTTGATACCTATATTATACGAAACGATATCACGGTTTATAAATCATCAATAATAATAAAATGAAAATATTTAGTTAATACAAAACCCTAACAATACCGTATTTGCGACCTAAACGCGTTCAATTCATCCATAACCCCCTCCTTCAAAATCAGCGGTTTAACCTTCCCAATCTCCCCCCTAAAAATCTCCATCCCCTCATCCCCGCAAATCTTACACTCTCCGTCATCAATTTCCCTCTGCAGCATTTCGGATTTACTCCTCCTACAAACCCCTTCAATTTCCGCTCCCGTAAAGTACTCACTCAAACCCGCCAACTCTTCATAATCAATCCCGATATTCCTCTCCGTCAAATTCGACGTGTGTACCTGCGGCGAGCGTAGCGAGGAGCGGCGAGCGAAGCGAGCCGTGTTAGAAACGAGTGGCGACGAAATTGTTTGAGCATTATGACTCCCTTAAATTGACTTATTCCCAGCTCGTCGCTTCGCTCCTCTCGTCCTCGTACCTTAAATATTTCCACCCTCCCTTCAAAATCCGGTTGTCCAACATAAATCCTCTTCTCAAATCTTCCACTTCTCATTAACGCTTTATCCAAAACCCAAGGTCTATTCGTTGCCGCCATAACCAGAACACCGTCTCCGCTTGAAACGTCAGCTCCGTCCATTTCATTTAAGAAGCTTGTTAAAACTCGACCCTCAACACCTGCTCCAAGCGTAGCAAGTCGCATAAAGATTGGCGCTAACGAATTAGAATTACGAAGCAATGATAGTCAAGTCAATATCTAGATTATCGCTACTTCCCTTCGCCTCATAAAGAACGGAAATTAAACCTGTTACCATCTCGTCGCGTTCCGCATAACTCGCGGAGTTTCTCACCTCTCCTCTCCATTCCAACACCTCCTCCACTCCCTCCAACAATCCCATCAATCTCATCAAAAAACAAAACGCAAGGACTCGCATTCCGAGCTAAAGCGAATACAGACCTAATAGTCTCCTCCGCACTCCCCACATACGGTTGTTTATAAACATCACCTGGACTTAAAGATATAAAACCAACGCTGATACTATTACTCGCTGCTTTAGCTAATAAAGTTTTTCCTGTACCTGGAGGACCATAAAATAGAATCCCACGAGGTGGTGTTATATTGAGTGAATCAAATAGATCCTGGTCCATCGCGAGGTAAAATTTTCGTTAAAAGCGAGAGTTAGAATGCACTAAATTGGTTTGAAGGCGACCGCGCGTTTGTGCACTGATTGAAGATACACGCGTACGATCGCGAATAGACGACAACTTTTAGAATCGAATTCGAGACGGGCACGGAAAATAGAGCATCGCTTTGCGACAAATATACGTCAACGCACCTTCTTCAAAATAGGCCATTCAACGGCTTGGATCGTTTCGGATTTCGCGCCTCCAGCGTCACCGCCTATATCATCGAAAGTTGTAGACGGTTTATTAACGTAAAAGGCACTCTTAAAACAACTAGCTTTAATAACCTTCATACTCTTTCTAACCCCCTCCAACGTAATAATATTATTTAAAGTTACTGAATGAGTAATCAATGATTTTATATCCCCAGCGACATACCCAACCATTTCCACGCAAGACCCTTTTAAATCTGACTCCCCAAAATTGATCTTGATACCTTCTGAATTACATATCCCCTTAAAAATATCCATTCTACCTTCTTCACCTTTAGGTCCTAAGAATAATTCTTCAGAACATTTAAAATTCCTAAAACTCTCCGGAATTTTATTAACATAATTCGTAGCTAAAAAAACAAACCCCTCAAAGTTCTCTATCCCTTTTATAACTAGTTGTTTAATAATATCATTGTATTGGAATAAAGAATCAACTTCATCAAAAAAAATAACACCTTTAACTATAAACCATTCATTAACTATTTTAACTTGATCATCACAATTTTGGGTCTCTAGTTCTTCACAACCGTTAACTTCTTTATAATCTATTTTCGATCCAAGGTGGATTTCTAAGTTTTTTAGAATTTTAGAGACCAAATATGTTTTACCAGTTCCGGGAGGACCATGTATTAGGATATTATTTATTGACGTTTTTAAGGTTAACCTTTTTAAAACTTTTATTTCTAATTTCGTTAATTTTGATGAATCATTTTTAAAGGGCATGTACATGATTGTTATTAGAGTACTAGCTCCTATAAATGAGCAGTTTTTTAAAGCAGAACATTTTAAAGTATATCCGTTTAAGGTTAATGTTGTAGAAGAATCAGGGGGGAGATAAAGGTTTGAAGTATTTAGGAGGCGTTTTAAGTGAATTATTTTTAAGGTAGGAAGGTGGAGGGAGGAGTGGAGGGTTAGGGTTTTTAGGAGATTTAGAGTGGGGAAGGTGGAAATTGTGTAGGTTTGGGTACCAATTTTTAAGGATTCTAGGAAGACAAGAGAGGAGGGGGAGGGGGGGTTAAAGGTTAAGGTTATGGAGGTGGAGAGGGAAGGGGTGGGAGAAGTTGAGGGGGAAATTGTGTAAATGGAGGAGGTGGAGGAAGATTGGAGGAGGAGGGGAGTCAGAGGACGGAGGTTGTTGAATTGGAGGTATTCGGGGGTTATGGTTATGTGGGACATGGTTGGGAGAAGAGAAGGGAAGGGAAGGACGTTCAGTTTCTCTTCTTCGTGGGACGAGGGGAGAAGACGCCTTTGGGATCGTTTAGTAGAATCTCCTGTGATGAAAGTTTTGGTGGGACAGTGGTTGTGTGTGAGAGAGTGATCACAAGAGATTGAGCACGATGTTGCCGTTTCGCGTGTATTTAAGCGTGATTTTACGAGTAAAACACTCTCCAAAACCTCGACCTTTCACCGACGATGAGAAGACATTTTATATATCAATTTCTCACCTTTCTAAGCAACGAGAGCCACCAGAAAAAGGCACCAATCGGAATCAGAGCTATGAGCAGGAACAAAGGGTAGAGTTGTTGTATTTCCATAAAGCAGAAGAGGAGAAAAATGGACGAGAGTTTTCTCAGCATTTCTTCCCTCAAATTTCAGTGCCTCGTTTTCTCGTCCACTTTTTAACGTTGAAGTCTGTTACGTTTCCTACTTGATCTTATAACATACCAATCCCCCCTTAACGCCCTCAACACACACCAAATCCATTACAAGAAGTACACTACCCACTCCACCGAATCTCGATTTAGGAAGCCCTCCGCTCGCTTTTCCCTCAAAATAATTCTCCCCCTTACGCCCCAAACGCTCTCCCCGCCTCCCTCCAATTAAAAATGCCAACCTTCTCCACCTTCTTCCTCCTCTGCCTTATACTTCTTTCATTAATAATAGTATCAGAAGCGAAATCAAAACGTCAAAAAACCGATTCCCAATGGAAAGCTCGTAAACGCGAATGCGAGCGTGAAGATACTTTATGCGCTGGTATTATTGAAGAAGAGAGAATGAATTGTGTGAATAGATGCGTTTGTGAGGAATGTTATCAGGAGGTTTATGGCGATGATCCTTTGGAAGATGGGGAGATTGATCCGGAGAGGAGTAGGACTTTTACGGCGTGTACTAGGAGGGTTTATAGGGAGAGGAAACGTAAGAGGGAGAGAGAGAGGAGAGGTGGGAAGGTGGAGAAGGTGGAGGAGGGGGGGGAGGAGGAGGATGTGGGAGTTGTTGAGGGTTAAAAAATTAAATGAACATAATATATTTATAACGAAGCTTTTAAAAATAGTTTTCTACGTTTGGGTGAGCAGCCAGCAATTCCGCCAATTTTCTTCGTTTTTGCTATTCAGTAAGCAGACCTTTAAGTTCCACACACAATTCTTGGTCTCTTTTTTATCCTTCCCAAACTGCGCCTCATTCCCTCGAGTGCTCTCTGATAAAGCTCCTCCGCTTTCCCATAGCACGCGTGACATGATAAACGTTCGCGATATTCATCACTGTGCTGAGCGTACCAGGATGATCCTTCCGCAGTGTCCTCTCCTTCCCCTTCAAAGATCTCTCGTAATACTCCACCGCCTTCTCAAAATTCCCCAACTTCCCATAAATGGTACCCAAATTATTCAACGTGTCGAACGTAAGTTTGTGGTCTTCCCCCAGCATCTTCATCCTCCCCGACAAACACCTCTCGTAAACTATAATCGCCTCCTCATACTCTTCATACTCTTCATACTCTTCATTATTCTGCAGCTCACAACCAAGTTCGTTGAGCGTGTCCAAAGTTACAACTTTCTCCTCTCCCAACGCCCTCTCCATCCTCTTCAACAAATCTCTGAACTTCTCAATTTTCTCGCCACCGCTCGCATTGGCTGAGATCAACCAATAAGTCACATCAAGCGCCTTCTCACTATCGCGCCCTAGCTGCTCCTCATACCCCTCCTTCGCTCGCTTCAAGTATCGCCACGCATCCTCATAATCCCCAACATGATTACACGCTCTCCCCAAAGCCGCACAAGCATCCAAAATCTCTAGCTTCCTCGGATCCTTCTTCTTCTACTGCTGCTTCTTCTTCTTTCCTCGGACTTTTTTCTCCTCCGGCGTGGCCAACTCCAAAACCTCCAAAATCCTCCTCCACGCCAACACCAAAAGCGACAGATCGTCAAAGAACTCCTTACTGCACAGCTTCGCCAACGCCCTGAGCGTCACCAGATCCTCCGACCTCGTGATCCTCAGAACCTGCTGCTCCATGGACTCCCTCACAGTGTAGTAGATTCCCTTCCCCCCTTTAATCTCGAGAACGTCAAAGACTCCCTTCCACCGAAGAAAAGTCGCCTCGTTCCCGTTGAACTGCTTCTGGAAGTATTCGTTGAAGCCATCGTTTTTCGCAAGCTCCCTTGTGTTCCTCGCCGATGTCCACCTCAACCCGCGTTCACCAAGACTGCCACTATAAACCCCCACCTCGAAACTGGAGATGGGCTTACGGCAGATCGGGCAAGACTGAGATAGGTCATGAGCTCACGCGTGCAATCCCTGCAAATGGTGGAGTGGTCGCAGGGGCGCGTATGGGCGACAGGGACGCTGTCGAGGCAGATGATACACTTGTCATCGTATTTCTCCTCCTCATCGACAGAACCTTTCAGAGGAACGGGAGGCGCGGAAGGGACGGGCGCTGAGATTTTCTTCTGAGGCGGAGCGCAGACTTTTTTGTGGTTCTTGAAGTGCGCCGCTTCATGATTTTCGGAGCAGTAGTCTATCTCGTCGCATTTGGAGCAGCGATACCGGTCTTTCTTCTTACTGCCCGGGAAACCGCAGGTGCGTGGAGGGACTGTTGAGGAGGAGGGACATGAGCGGTGATTGGCTAGATTTCATTTTTGGGGGCGTTTGGTGTGTTTTGATGGGGTTGAGGGGGGACTGGTATGCTATGAGTGTACGTAGAAAGAGTATCAGACTTCGGGGTTGCGTGTGGGAGGGTAAAATCGACGACACTAATTTTGAAGAAGGAAAATCTGAGGATGTAATCGACTGAATTCGAGCCATCCCCGTACACATGTCCCAAAAGTGCGTAGCCACGAGGTCTTCCAGTAAGTTAAAGGCGCAGGAATCGGGTGGGGAGAGGGGTGGGGAGGACGGGGGGAGCCAGAATCAAGGCCAAGGCCAAGGGCCAATCGTGGCTCCCGCCGCTCCGACGACGAAGGATGATTTCATGGGCACTGACGACTTCATGAGGCTGCTGAGGGGGTATGTGGATGTGGCGGATCTGTTTCACACGTTTCGACTGGTGAGCAAGCCGTGGCAGCGAATTGCAGAGGAGAAGATTGATGGAGATTTTAGGAATGGCGTTTTAGCGTTTCACAATGGGAATGATGTAGGGGTTGGAAGAGACGACGACGATCTGTTCTGGGAATCGTTACGGGCAAAGCGTACGCCGGTGAAGCGGGTGATCTTCCTTCTAAATATTACGAAGGTCGGAGCTCGTGCTTGCTGGGGCGCCGTCAATCTCGTCGTCGTGGATATCCCTGAGGGCGTTGACAGCATCGGTGAAAGCGCCTTCGAAGGCTGCCATAGTTTGACTACCGTATCTTTCCCGATGACGTTAACATCAATCGGCGACGGAGGCTTCTGGGGTTGCTTCAGTCTAGAAAACGCCGATCTCTTCCACACAAACCTTCAAGAATTAGTTTCTCAAGCCTTCTTTGGTTGCTCAGAACTAAAATCGATCACGATCCCGGACTCGCTTCAAACGGTCGGTGACATGGTCTTCTGCGGATGCCTCAATCTCGTCCCCGCCAGTATTGCAGTCTATGAAGAAGACCCCGACGACGACATCGACGTTACGAACGAGGTCGTCATCTACCTCCGTGACCAGCAGAGAATCGCCGCCGATCTCGCCTCCAAGCTCACCGCGCCGCTCCACAAGAACATCGCAAAATACGTGGAAAAAGTCGCGGCGCTGGAAGCAATGGTCGCCGCTCTGAGTTTGGAGAACGCGGAATTAAAAACGAAGATCGTGAGCACGACTCCCCCTCCTCCGGTAGACGACTTCATGGCGACGAACGATTTCCGGAGGTACTTGAGTCAGTACATTCCCGTGCAGGATTTGTTGCGTACGTTTCGACTGGTCTGCAAACAGTGGAGGGACGTCGCTGAAGATATTATTGATCGAAACGTTGAGAGCGGCGAGCTGATTGTTCACGGTGGGAAGGATATAAGTATGGTGACAGCTATAACTCAAGAGGAGAGTCCCCTGCTCGCAACGAGGGTGATCTTCCTTCTAAATATTACCAAGGTTGGAGAGCGTGCCTGCTACTACGCCGTCAATCTCGTCGTTGTTGATATCCCCGAGGGCGTTGAAAGCATCGGTGAAGCTGCCTTCGAGAGTTGTAGTAGTTTGACTACCGTATCTTTCCCAACGACGTTAACATCGATTGGCTTTCGAGCCTTCCTGAGATGCAAAAGTCTAGAAAATATCGATCTCCTCCACACACATCTTCAAGAAATAGGTAAATATGCCTTCTGCGGTTGCAGAGAACTAAAATCGATGACGATCCCTGACTCACTCCAAACGCTTGGTGGCATTGTCTTCTGGGACTGCTCCAAGCTAGTCCCCTCCAACATCGAAGTTAACGTACACCTCGACGCTGATACAACGTCCGATGTCATCGCCTACCTCCGCTACCTCCAAACCTAGCAATCGCATCCCGCTCGATCTCCCTCAAACAGCCCAAACCCGCTTCAACCCAAAACCTTCAACCCAAAACCCTCACGCTCCTAAAAAAAATCAATTTTTACAATCTAAAGTTTGTTACTCCCAATTTCTCTTAGAATACCCAATCAACTCCTTAGTCGTCGTCATAGCTATCGCGACAGCCGGGAACACTTTCATATAAGTCGCTCCAATACCAGCGAACAATGATCGGGCTCCCTCCCTTTGCACGACCTGACGAAGAGCAAGCCAAGTACTATCACTTATAACATTAACGTTAGCGTTAGCATTCCCACCTTGAACTTGCATTCTGCGAGGGGCGTAGAGAGGAGCGGAGGAGCGAAGCGACGAGGTTTTAGAATTGCGTAGCGAAGAAAGTGGCCAGCAACGTTTCCGGAGTATGAGCGCTATTGGTATTCGCGCTATTCGCTCCGATGCAACTTTCTACTATACTCGTCGCTTCTCCCCCCCACACACACTTCGTACCTCCTCCTCAATACATCCAAAGGATAAACAAAAGTCTGCGCCACAATCCCCGCCGTCCCCCCAATCCCCATCATCACAGGCGTTGTAACTTCTATATCTTCGTCAGCGCAGATAGTCTTCAAAACGTCAGCAGTCGTCATTTGAAAAGCTACAAAAGGCGCAACCGTGAAACATGTCGGTGTTAAACCTTTATAAAGTGCTCGTGCACCGCCCTCTTTCGCGATTGATTTGAAGCAGGAATATATCGAAGAGTATTTTTCGGGGGAGATGGTTAGGCGAGCGCGGACTACGTCGATCGGGTAGGTTAAGAGTTGACCGAGTATTCCTGCTGACGCTGCGCATGTTCCTCTATATACTAAAATAAATAATGTTAGAATGTCATAAAGACGTTTTGACGGATTAATAATTAAAATATCGAATACTCTTCTTACCTGGTTCCATAGGATCTAAATCATTATCCGCAGGCGTGAATCTGCGACGAGCGTAGCGAGGAATGGCGAGCGAAGCGAGCCGTGTTAAAAATGGGTGGGGGTGAAAGTGCTTGAACATTTAGGCTAAAGCTACGGAGCGACGACGAACGGAAGAATCGTATTCACGGCGAGGAGCGAAGTGACGAGTTCATAGACAATGCGTTCTCTACGCTCCGAAATCATGGACACCCGTTCTCTACGTTACTCGTCGCTTCGCTCCGCATGAAGACTCAAGCGACTTGAGCATTTAGACTAAAGCTACTTCGCTCCGCCTCATTGTTACTCCCGTAATCTTCCCATTCCCAGCTCGTCGCTTCGCTCCTCGCTGCGCCTCACCTCAACAAACTCAAATAACCAAAAGCGACAATCCCCGCATACGGGAAAACCCTCAAACAATTCGCTAAATTCCCCGCGAACAACCCTCTCACGCCTAAGCTCTTATACGTAGACCTAAGCTCTTGTAATATTTTAACGTTAGGGCCACCTGTTTGTGCTGCTAATTTAACTTTTTCCATAGGTGCGGTTAGAGTTCTCGAAGCTGCGATGAGCGTAGCGAGGAGCGGAGGAGTGAGGGGGGGGGGGTTAGGATTGGGTAGTGAAGAAAGGTGCTCGCACTTTCAGACTAGAGCCAGTAGGGTGGGTAAATTACGAACGTAATTGTCACATTCCCGGGGCGAGGAGCTGAGCGACGAGTTCAAGACAACGCGTTCTCTACTTTACGAGGAGCGAAAGCATGTCTCTACTTTACGAGGAGCGGAGCGACGACAATGAGGAACGAAGCGTGCTATTCAACTCGTCGCTTCGCTAATCGCTGTTGCCGTTCGCTCCTCGCAGTTCCTCACCTACTCCTCCTAAACCTCCGAGGATGGCGTAGTGGTAGGGGACGTCGGGGGAGACGGTGGGGGGGGAGAGGTCGGAACCGCAGTCGATTGGGGCTTCGGAGGTCCAGGATTTCGCGAGGAGGGAGAGAGACGTTGCGGGGACGTATTTGAAGAACTCCTGAAACGGGGGTTTCCGGGCGAACGAGGATCCGAGCGAAGCGAGGATATGTGGCGTGTAGGTGTGGGCGGATCGTATTAACAACTGAAAACGTCTAGTATCGTACTCGCATATTTGCTAACTCACCTGAAACTCGTCGAAATCCACCTCCCCAGACTCATCCTTATCCACCTTCTTTAAAATTTTCTTAATCTGCGAACTTGGAAGCTTGTACCCCAATTTCTCCAACGCCCCCTGCAACTCAACCACGCTTATCTGCCCGCTCAAATCCACGTCTATCTCGTTGAATATGACGCGGAGCTTCGCTTTACCGAAGATGGAGGAGAACTCGAAGAGGGAGAGCGTGCCGTCGTTGTTGGAATCGACGGAGGAGATTATGGAGGAGAGTTCGTTTGGTGTCACTTTCACTCCGAGGTCCTGCGGCGAGCGTAGCGAGGAGCGGAATGAGAAGCGAGCCGAGGAGCGGAATGCGAAGCGAGCCGAGGAGCGAAGCGACGAGTTAGTTTAAGATGTTCATGGTAATGCAAGGAGCGTAGCGTTCGTAATCTCGTCGCTCCACTCCTCGATAGTTAAGACGTTCATGTTAATGCTCGTCGCTTAGCTCCTCACAGTGGCGAAATATCGTACTCCCAGCTCGTCGCTTCGCTCCTCGCGGGCCTTACGTTCAGGGCGGATTCTAGCTCGGCTTTGTCCATCCCGCCGGAGTTGTCTTCATCGTGCGACAGGAAGACTTTCTCAAGGCGGTTGTCGATAGGAAGGGTCGACGGAGGCATTATTTCCGTCGGATCTACAGGATATTGTGATATTTTTGGGTCTGGATCCAGCGGTGGTATTCAAATTCGTTAATCAAAGTTTGTTTTCTTCGACCAGATCCTCGAAGTTCGTAAACTAAATAACTCTTTTTCTCTGCGCTAGAAGTCAGTAGAAACTCAGGACTGGTTTAAATGACCTAGATTATTGTCTAAGATATTCGTGTGGGCTACGATCTATTCGAGGACACGAGATATCACCCAAAAATCCATTCACCCTCACACATTCCCAGCCCTATCCACTTTCCACATAAAAAATCTCTTCTCGAAGATGAAACTCGCTCTCGCTTTTGGAGCGCTCCTCGCCACTTCAACCAGTGAGTATCCAACGTTCGAATCAACGCGAATCCCCCGATTTCATGAGTTCTACGACCGCGCTTGTCGGCCTACATCGGCCCTGTGCACCCACGCCTTTGCAACCAAATCCTCCCCACACACCTCCTCTCGCCCCCTCTCATCCACCTCCGATCGTCTCTCGTCCATCTTGCGGCCTCTCGTCCCTCGTCTAACGCCCCCCGATAAACACACCCTCTGTTTCACCCCATGATGTCGGCCTCCCGACTCGTCCTCCAGTCTTTTTCACTCACCCCCACGCTCCCCCCCAGACGCCTTCGCGCCTCTGGCCCCCAGCGCATTCGGTGTCGTTTCTTCCCGCACCTCCAGCCGCTCTCTCACCCTCTCCGGTCCGTGCAAACCCGGCTGCACCGGCCCTTGTTGCTCTCAGACCCACGGCGCCGGATGCCCGTGCAGCGCTTGCTCCACCCCCACTAACTGCAACTGCGGTAACTGCCGCGGTTCGTTCGCGCTCTGCTCTTCCGCGACCCCTGAGGCTGAGACTGTCCCCGAGACTGTCCCTGAGGTCGTCGCTAGCATCGACGACGCTGGAGCTGGAGGCGCCGACGCCGCTCACAGCGTCACGCGCGACAAGGGAGACGACGCGGCCAAGGCCAAGAAGGGAAAGAAGGTCGACAAGAAGCCCATCAGCGAGCTGGCCGTCGGACAGGAAATTGCGGGGAAGGTCAAGACCGTGGCCTCCTACGGAGGTGAGGCTCCCATGAGGAGCGAAGCAACAATGTATTCGTGATAATTCAGCTAGTCGCTCCACTCCTCGTTTCGTTTTTTTCACTAACATGCTCGCCGCTTGTCGCAGCCTTTGTGGACCTCGGCTACGCCTCTGACGGCCTCGTGCACATTTCGAGGATCGCGGACGACTTCGTGAGCAACGTTGAGGACCACCTCAAGGCCGGCCAGGAGGTGAATGTCAGGGTCATCAGCGTGGACCTTGAGAAGAAGCAGGTCGCTCTGACTATGCGCTCGGAGGAGGTCGAAGCCAACGCCGAGAGCGACTCCGCCACGCGCAAGGAGAAGCGAAAGCAGAAGCCGCGCCGCTCAGGGGGCGACAGGGCCGCCCAGGCCGCGAGCGCCACCGCCCTCGCGCGCTCGTCGTGGGACACTGATAGGTTCATCGAGGGAGAGGTTGCGTCTGTACTCGATTTCGGAGGTGAGATGAGGCGTCATGAGGAGCGAACGACGACAGCGAGGAGCGAAGTGACGAGGATGTGGAGCGAGAGCGACGAGGATATGACGCTTGAGCGACGAGGATATGACGCTTGAGCGACGAAGATCGCATTAAGACCATTCTAACTGACTAATAACTAACACGCTCGCGCTCGCAGCTTTCGTCCGCTTCGATTCCAGCCTCTGCGGAGAGGGCCTTACGGGAGAGCTCGACGGATTAGTCCACATTAGCGCTCTGAGAAAGGAGAGGGTCGAGGACGTTTCCGCCGTCGTGGCCACAGGAGACAAGGTTCAGGTTCGCGTCAAGAGCGTTGATGAGGAGGTGAGACATAACGAGGAGCTAAGCGACGTTGAATAACACAATATTGAGTGCACAATATTGAGTCGCTTAGCGACGTTTTGACTAACGCAATATTGAGTACGCGCCTCCTTCCCCACCACTAATACGCTCGCTTCGCTCGCTCGTCCCCCCCCCATAGTCCGGAAAGGTCTCACTCTCAATGGTTAGCAAGGAGGACGAACCCGCACCTCGCTCAGGAGGAGGAGGAGGAGGAAAAGACAACAAAGCCAGGGGCCCGAGGTGAGAAGTTGCGAGGAGCGAAGCGACGAGCTGGTAATTCTTACGAAGCGTTGCAAAACAACGAGGAGCGAGTCCGAACGAGCTCGTCCGAATGACTCGTTCAATTCGTCGCTTCGCTCTTCGGCTCGCTTCGCTCACCCCACCTCGCTGGGAATTCGTTAATTCCGTTCGTTATGAGGCTCCATGAGGAGTAACGTAGAGACGTGTTCTCTATGAACTCGTCGCTTCGCTCCTCGCTGGGAATGCGTTAATTCCGTTCGTAATCCACCTACACTATTAGCTCCGGTCTAGATATCTACGCCACTATCACCGCTACGCAATTCTAACTCGTGAACGTGAATCTTCATGCGACTCGCTTCGCTCGTCGCAGGCTCGACGATATTTTCGCTGCGGATACTATGGGCGCGGCAGATTGGAAGGAGTCGATGGCCAAGATGGAGCAGACGTCGTTTACCAACAATGTCATCATTAAGGGAAACTAATTTTGTATAACGAAAGAGAAGGGGAGGAAATGGATGATGTGAAGGAAATGGCATGTGTCGGGGTTCAGATGGTTAAAATGTAAAAAAGGCATCGATTTCGGCATCAAAAAGTACAAGACGAGTATAAGGCTCGTCTTCTTCTTCTTTGCGACTGTGTCGGCGACACATCGTCGTCTTTTTTTGTTTGACAATCTTTTGAAACCATCTCCACACCGTGGGCCAACCCATCCAACCCCACATCAATGTTTTTCTCTGCTCCCCCCACCCCAACCAACCCACATCCCATTCTCCTATTTTTGCTCTTGCTCAGCAAAAAATTACAAATTCCTTAGCAAAATGAAATACCTCCTCCTAATCGCGCTATGGCCCTTTGTGGTCCACTCCCTCGGCCCCATCCAGACACCCCCTCTATCAAACCAACAGGCCCCTCACGCGGACACACACATAAATATCGAGACTGAATTCACAATCGACCGAAAATCGGAAGGAGCCATCGGCGACCCCTCCTCCGACTCTGACGGGGACGCTTCCGACAGCGACCAAGACGGTGACCCTGATAGTGATAGTAACGACGCTCCCGCCCCCCAAAACTCCGATAGTCCCCCCCAGAAACGAACAATATTAGGTTTAAAAACGAAAGCGCAGAGCAAGACAAAGCCTCCATCATCGCAGCAGCAGCAACAGCAAACCCCGCAGCTGGAGAACAAGCTCAAGACCAAGCTCATGGAGCACATGTATAGGGTTGCGAGGGCTGAGTGTAATCGAAATGTCGGTGGCGATGAGGCCGTTCGGACGAGGCTCGACCGCAGGTACGAAGACACGAGGAGCGAAGCGACAAGCTGGGAATACGATAATTGAAGATAATTAAGGGAGTAACTATACTAGAAGCAAGTAATACTAACTCGTCGCCTCGGACTTCGTCTTCGGCTCGCTTCGCTCGTTCGCTCGCCGCTCCTCGCAGGACCCTGTACAACGCGATCCTGTCCGAGGTGAGAAGCAGCGACAGCGAGGAGCGAAGCGACAAGTATGCGTCGCACTCGCTCTTCTCACTAAGAACATTCTAGACTAACTCGTCGCTTCGCTCCTCGGCTCGCTTCGCTCGTTCGCTCGTTCGCTCGCCGCTCCCCCCTCCCCCCGTCGCAGCTCGATTTCAAAAACTCCACTGTCACGTCTTCAACCCCAAAAACCAACAACTGGCTCAGTCCCTCCGCCGCCCGTGACCTCAAGGCGTCCGTCTCCCTTTCCACGGCTCCCGGTTGGCGATCGCACCTCGAGGCCGGGGCAGACTTCAGCGACTCCTTTCTCAACAAGCGTGCTGTCCGCCTCGATAGCGAGGGAAACACTGCGACGGCTGTGATGCAAGAAACTTGCTGCATGGTAAGAGACTGTTGTTGTTATTGTTGTTTCTTCCCCCACTCCTCTCCTCCCCTACTAACAATCCCCACCCACCCCCCCACCCCCACAGGCATTAGCCCATGCGTCCGGCTGCGATTTTTTCGTGCTCGACAATAATGTGCTCTCGTCCATCCGCCGCGAGCTGCTCCTGTCTAGCGATTTCGAGGTCGACAGTCCCATGCTCAAGACCAGTTACATTGTGAAGACCCTCTTGGAGCTCGGGCAGGACCCCGAATTTTCGAATTCTGACGAAGCGTCGGGGTTGTTGTCGGACCTCATGGCGAGGTGAGAACGAAGCCCAGCGAGGAGCGAAGCGACGACAGCGAAAAGCGAAGCGACGAGTTGAATTGCGCGGTTCCCTCCTCGTTTTCGCTACGACGAACGACAACGAGGAGCGAGGCGACACTCTGGGAATACGACAATTACGGTCGTAATCAGGCTCGTAAAGTAGAGAACGCGTTGTCTATGAACTCGTCGCTTCGCTTCGAGTTGTACAACGCAGGGAAGCGGCGAGCGTGTTAGTGGTGGGGAATGTGGAGACGAGGATTCAAACGTCGCTTCGCTCCTCGTTGTCGTCGTTCGCTCCTCGTTGAATAACGTGCTTCCCTCCTCGTTTTGCTATCTCCACAACTAACACGTTCGCTCCCCCCTCCCCCCGTCGCAGGGATCCGAACTCCGGAGATGACGTCGCCGCCAAGGAATCCCTCAGCGCCCAACTAGAACTCGAAAGTTCCACCCCCACCACTCCCCCTCCTCTCCCCAATGCGCCTCCTCCGCCGCTCGTAATTTACATTCCTACTCACTCGTCCAGCTCTGTCCTTCGGTCCAAGAGGTGAGAAAAGGAGAGGATCGAAGCGACGAGCATTAAGAACGTTCTAAACTTCTAACTCGTCGCTTCGCTCGTTGATTCGCTCGCCGCAGCTCGATCGAGCTGCTAACCGACGAAGCCACCAACCCCGCTTCCACTTCCCTCCTCGTGCTTGGATCGGAGCTCGACCCTAGCGAATTGATTAGAAAGAAGGTCGAAAATACCCCGAACAACCCGGAAGAGGTGAGAATACGGCAATTCCGGTCGCAATTCGTCTGAGCTAGTAGCTTCAGTCTTGATATCGATGGCACGATCACCGCTACGAAATTCTAACTTATTAACGTCAATCTTCTTGCGACTCGCTACGCCCGTCACAGCAGCAGCAAGGGTTCCAGCCCGGCATGAACTTCCAAAACCCCATGAATCCCAACCAAAACCAACCGTTCTTCCTGGGCGGCATCCACAACAACAACCCCAACGGCCCGAACCCGTTCGGCGTCCCGCCCAACCCCAACATGAACGTGAACATGAACATGAATCCGATGAACCACCCGCACGCCCCCCCCAACACTCTCGGAATCAACGACCCGGAGGGCTCTCGCAGGTTCAACGTTTTCCTCACGCGCAACTTCGGCGGCAACCCCGGCATCGTCGGCACTGTCGCTCCACCCAGCGCTGGCAATCTCTTCCAGCAGAAGCAGAACGAGAACGTGCCTGAGCAATTCTTCGCCAACCTCCGTTCCATGAACCCCGAGTCGAACCAGAAATCCGTCCAGATGTCCCCGGAGCAGCTCCAAGAGTCGATGAAGGTACGAGGCGTTGAGGAGCGAAACGATGAGCTGGGAATACGACAATTTTGCTCGTAGTCCAGCCACCCTACGAGCCGCAGTCTCAACGTCGATGCCGCTTTCGTCGCTACTTGTTTCTAACTCGTCAACACCAATCTTCATGCGACTCGCTACGCTCGTCGCAGAACTGGCTCCAGCAGCTCTTCGAGGCCGGCGCCGACGAGAATTCTGACGAAAACTCGATTGCCAAGACCTTTTCGTCTCTGCTGCGCGATGAGAAGATGCGCCAGGGCATTGCGTCCACTTTAGCGAAGGCAGGTGAGAGACGCACAACTCTCTCGCTCCTCGCACAACGTATTTTCTATACTAACTCGTCGCTTCGCTCCTCGCTCGGACAGCCCCAGCGCTCCTCGACGCCAAGTGCATGGGCGTCCAGCTGTCGGTCTACGTGCCTCCCCCCGCCGGCCACCCGAACGCAGGCGCGCTCCCCTCTCCTTCGTTCTCCAACCACATCCAGCCGGCTCCCCAGAACCAGGAGGGCAGCTGGCTGTCCAAGATCTTGGGCGACGATGAGCAGAAGCGCCGCAAGGTCGCTGCGGCCGCGGCCGTCCTTCACGGTCGCAAGGGCGCTTCGAAGAAGCCCACCAGCGTGGCCCAGGCGCGAGGTGAGCGAGGCGCCGTAATTCAACTGCACTAGTAGCTTCAGTTTTAATATCGACGCTATTTTCGTCGTTAATTAATTCTGACTCGTCGCTTCCCTCTTCGCAGAAAACCGCGGCCTGCAGAAGTTACGCGGACTGTGCCGCCCTGTTCCCCTAACGACGCCCACCGATTCGGCCAAGAAGCGGGCGTGGGACCAGTGGAGACGCCGCGAGTACTCTGCCGTCACGTTCAAAATCAACAGGAAGGCGCTCAACCAGAACCTCAAGAGCTGCAAGCTTCGCCTGGGCAGCCTGGATTCAACCTCATCAAACACCCTCAAACAACTCTTGTCCATCAAGGACTGCGTTGCGCAAATGGGCGACGTCGTCAAGGCCGCTGTTGAAATCGAGGTGAGAAACTGCGAGGAGCGAAGCGACAAGGATATTTCACTTTCGCTCCTCGCATTAAGAACACTCTAAACTAACTTGTCGCTTCGCTCCTCGTCTCGCTAATGCTCGTCGCAGGCTGGGAGAGCTCGCATCATGAAGCTCCAGAACACCCAAGAGGACGACGGAGACTCAGCGGAGACTCCGGACGAAAATTTAGTTGCCGAGTTGGAGGGGTTCTCCACGGTGCGCGCATCGTCAATAGAGGTCGCCCTTTCTTCAATCTGTGGAGTCGCCTCCGCGCCTGGGGCCGAGGTTGGCGTGGAGAACGTCAATGCCATCAAATCTAGAAGCAAGGAAGAAATCGCCGCACTCGCCGAGGACAAACATGAGAAGGTGAGACGCTTAACTACGAGGAGCGAAGCGACGAGTTGGGAATACGACAATTACGCGAGTAACGATACTAGAAGCAAGTTGTACTGGCGAGGAGTAGCGAGGAGCGAAGCGACGAGGATTTGCACTTGATTTCGTTCAACTCGTCGCTTCGCTCCTCGCTGGGAATGCGTTAATCGGCTCGCTTCGCTCGCCGCTCGTAACGATCGATACTAGAAGCAAGTTATACTAACTCCACCCTCCCGTCCTCGGCAGGCCCTGGTCAACCAGGTCGTCTCCGCCGGCTCCATCGGCGTGACTTATGATATGATTGGCGGCCTCTCCGAAGTCAAAGAGCTGCTGCGTGAGTCCGTCACGTACCCCCTCAAGTTTCCCCAATTTTACTCCGAAGGGATTGCGAGGGAGGCGGTCAAGGGCGTCCTCCTCTTCGGCCCCCCTGGAACCGGAAAGACGATGCTGGCCAAGGCGGTGGCCACGGAGGGGGGCGCCACCTTTCTGGCCGTCGACGCTTCATCGATTGAGAATAAGTGGTTGGGCGAGAGTGAAAAGAACGCCAAGGCCGTATTCACGCTTGCCCGCCGCCTCGCGCCGTGCGTCGTCTTCATTGATGAGGTGGACTCGATCCTGTCGTCGAGAGAGTCCAACGACGACTCTTCGCATTCGACTCTCACTTCCGTCAAGACGACGCTCATGAGCGAGTGGGACGGGCTCAACAGCGGGACCAACGGAGAGGGCGATGCCGGGTCATCTCGTGTCATCGTGATTGGCTCCACCAACCGACCGTTCGACCTCGATGAGGCAGTCCTCCGAAGATTCCCCAGGCGCATCATGGTGGACCTGCCCGACCTCCAAACCCGTAAGGAGGTGAGACAAGGTGTCACGAGGAGCGAACGACGACAGCTCTTGCTGCTTATCCTCGTATTGAGAACTTGCTCAACTAACTCGCCGCTTCGCTCGCCGCAGATTTTGGAGGTGACGCTGAGCCAGAACCGCGTCAGCAAGGACGTGAATTTCACCAAGCTTGCTGAAAAACTGGACGGTTTCACTGGCAGCGATCTAAAGGAGCTGTGCAGGGAGGCCGTAGTCAGGATAAGTCACGAGCAGGCCAGTATTTTGGATAAGGGGGGGGATTTACCTGACGGGATGCGGTTGCGTGAGGTGCAGCAGGAGGATTTCGAGCAGGCGCTGACGAAGATTAAGAAGAGTGTGTCGGAGAAGGGGACGGAGCTCAAAAAGGTGGACGACTGGAATTCCGAGTATGGAGAGATAAAGCGCAAGAAGAAGCGACGCGGCGATGACTTTGCAACCATGTTCTTATAAAATTGATTATCGTAGTTTTCATGAATAAAATCTATTTATTGGAAGAATTCTTTACTATATTCGAACGCCATGAACCCTAGGGCGCCAGGTAAAAATGCCGATCTGCGACGAGCGTAGCGAGTCGCATGAAAGTTGGCGTTAATTTGTTAGAAATGCGCGGCGATGATAGTGATATCGCTGCTGCGTTTGAAGCTACTAGCGCAGCTGAATTTCGAGCGCAATTGTCATATTCCCAGCTCGTCGCTTCGCTCCTCGCAGTGCCTCACCTCAAAATTGGCAATTGAATACTACTCCATGACATTCTCCCTCCCTTGATTTCCATGGGCTCGACAAGCGACGATACTACTTGACTTATTATGCCCGCCGCTCCCCCCGCCACCCCAATCCCTATTGCGTGTTCCGCTTCTATCTCATGGTTCGTTTTCGTAAAGGTAATCTTATTCTCGATCCCGGTTTTAATCACCTCGTAGCTGCCAAATAAAACGGCGTGGGACGATGCATGGTGTAGCACTCGATAATGGGGTAGTAGATTTGTCCCAGCAAGCCTGCGACGAGCGTAGCGAGTCGCATGAAAAATTACATTAACGGGTTAGAATTACGTAGCGATGAAAGCCGCTTGAGCGTTTAGACTAAAGGTACTAGCACCGACGAACTCTGGCCTTAATTTTCGTATTCCCAGCTCTTCGCTTCGCTCCTCGCAGTTGCTCACCTGTCAAACACGAACGATAAACTGCCGTGCGCAAATCCAGCGATTGCACCAGCTCCGAAATGCATTTGAATCGGCGGAGGTTGAGGTTGTTGCTCCGTTTGGTATTTGCTCAACAGAAAATCGTACCCCTCCCAAGCCACGATGCCCAGGCCGGTGACCTTTGCGAACTCCAATCCGCCCTTGGCCAAAACTCGAAATGCTGCGATGAGCGAAGTGAGGCGCGAACGGGGTTTGCGACGAGCGACGAGCAGCGAGCGAAGCGAGCCGAGGAGCGAAGCGACGAGTTAGTTTATAATGTTCTTAATGCGATAATAAGCAGCAAGAGCAACACATCCTCGTCGCTTGGCTCCTCGTTGTCGTCGTTCACTCCTCTCTGCGCTCCTCACCTCCTGTCGCCCCCTTCGTCTTGAACTCAGACTTTACGCTGTCCACCGAAACGCTGTCCGCAACATCGCCAAGCGTTGCGCCGCGATCTGCCACTTTGGCTATTGTCTTCACGGGCAGCTTCCCAACCCCCACCTTTTGAACGAGTTTGACGCCCGTTTTCTTCGCAACCTGCTTCGCTCCAGTCTTAGCCAATTGCTTCGCTCCCACCTTCACCGCAACTTTTGAAGTTGCTACGCCGGTCTTTGCTCCAGTCTTGAGAGCCATCCGTGCCGTTGACCTGGCCGCTGCGGCTGCGGCGCCTTCTCCGGAGCCATCCTTGTTCTCGTCTGAAGCCCCTGCTGCGGGACTTTGCTGCGTAGGCTTCTCTACGCCTTCCGTTGCCATCGAAATTGTTGTTTTTGGCTTTTCTGAGTAGTGTTGCGGCAATGACTATCAGTTATGCAACAACAAGGGGAACGTGACTGGCAAAAACCCACTCCAGAAGTTTGACCTGATTTGGAGAAAATATTGTTGTTTGCTCCTAGCTCATATTTTTCCCAATTTCTCTCAAGGTAGCGAGCTTCCACACACACGTCAAACAAAATTGCTCGCCTTCACTCTTTTTCTCCCCCCTCACCCCCCGACTCGCTTCGCTCGCCGCTCCACAATCCCAAAATCGCCCCTCAAACATTCTCACCCGCCTCCTCCCCCCCTTTACTGTTAAACCACAGCCTCCACGCTTTCACCATGGCCACCATGTCCCGCGACCTCGCTCACTTCAGCAACACGTTGTCGTCCTTCACTGGCAACCTCGAGAGCAGCACTTCTAACCTCCTGAAGGACCTCAAACAAAACAAGGCCCCGAAGGCAAACGACGGAAGCATTTTCATCAACAGCTGCAACAGCCAGCTCACCTCGATCGAGGAGAAGGCCGAGCAGGTGAGGAGGGGCGAGGATGCGTAGGCTAGGCTAACTGTATATGTTAGGCTGACTGTGTAGGCTAGGCTGACTGGACGAATAGACGACGAATAGACGACGAATAGACAACGATCACAGGAAGAGAACGCTTCAGAGAACGCTCCTTGTATCGTGTATCGTTAACTAACACGCAACTAACACGGCTCGCTTCGTTAGGTCGAGTCCTTTTTGATTGGCAACCCCGACGAGATGAGCCTCGGCGATCTCTCGGAGCTTTGCTCGATCATGCAGGAGTCCAACACCAACACTTACAGCAAGATCGAGATGATATTGAGACAGTACGGCTTCAAGAACAGCAACTCAGCTGCCGTCTTGCCCCCCCCTGCCGCTCCCGTTGCGGCCGCCCCTGTCGTCATTGAGGACGACGGAGAGGCGGAGGCGGAGGAGGAGCAGGCCGAGACAATCCCCGTCGTCATTGAGGACGACGAGGCCGGGGAGGAGAAGGAGGAGCAGCAGGAAGAGCAGGAGGAGGAGGTGAGAACTGCAAGGACAAAACAACGCTCGGTCAAAGCCCACAACGCATAACGCATCGCTACTCATTCTAATCCCCCTCCCCTCCTCCCCTCCCCTCCTCCCCCCCCCCTCGCTCGCCGCAGACCAAAACGGAGGAGGACTTCGTCACGCCCAACAAGCCAGGATACACGCAGAACCTCGCCAAGGAGACCTCCCCCGAGACCCCGCCCACGCCGACGATGGAGATGATCGGCATCAGTAACGTTGCCAAGTCCGTTTTGAAGGGCGGCCCCAACAGCAGCACCAAGAAGCTCGCTTCCCTGACTGCCATCCACCAGCGCCAGCAGCAGCAGCAGACACCCAAACCCATGAGCGTCAGCGAGCGCGTTGCCAACCTCCGTGCCCAGTTCAGCAACGCGAAGTCAATCACCTCCGCTAGGAAGGTCTCCGCCGTGGAGAAGCTCGAAGCCCAGAGGAGTTCCATCAGCTTCGCTGCCTCCACCACGTTCACGCCCGCTTCGGCCGCCAGGAGGCGCAAGTTTGTCGCCACGCCGGTGTCCAAGAACAAGAGTTTTGTTGAGACGGAGTGTGAGCCCGAGCCCGAGGAGGTGAGCGAGGAGCGAAGCGACAATCTTGCAGAACAATCTATACTAGCGAGGAGCGGAGCGACGACAAGATTACGAAGGCGTTATAATTAATTACAATGAGGAGGCTCTTCGAAAACGCAGCTCATATTGCAATTGAAACTCTTCTTTCAATCGGTCGCTTCGCTCGCCGCTCCTCGCATGCAGAACAATCTATACTAACTCCCCCCTCCCCTCCTCGGCTCCTTGCCTTCGCAGGTCATGAACTCCCCTCAAGCCCGGGTTGAGCCTTGCCATTCCCCTTCTCCCGCCCCGCACTCGACCCCCGTGCCCCCGCCGACCGTTGAGAGCGCGAAGAGCTACCGTTCGGACGGGTCCATGCCCACGCCGACTATGAGCCCACCCACCATTGAGCTCGCCGTCGATATTGCCGCTGCTTTGCAGCCCGTGGAGACCAACGTCAACATCGCCGCCGCCCCCAAGCAGACTGGAGAGACGACGCCCACCTTCAAGAGCCCCACCAAGACTCCGGCGGGCAAGAAGACCGTTGATCCCCCTAAGCCCGTGGACACCAGCACGCCCAAGGTGTCACACACTCCCGAGGGCCCAAAATTCAGCACCTGCAAGAAGCTCCACCCTTCAACTGCGAAGAAGGCATTGGAGATGCAGGCCAACACCCCCAACACGCCTCCCACGCCCGAGGCTCCCGACACCATCACCAAGCCCAAGAACCTCACGTTCGGGGAGGCTGTTGTTGGGACCCCAGAGGTGAGAAGGCGCGAGGAGCGAACGATGACAACGGGGAGCGAAGCGACGAGCTGATAATGCATGATTATTCATTCTAACTCGTCGCTTCGCTCCCCCCTACCCCTGTCGCAGCCGGCTCCAACCTGCAGGTCAACGACCTCCAGCGAATTCACTTCCCCCGATGCGCCTACGCCCGAGGCTCCCACGATGAAGAGGTCCACTGTGAAGAAGGCGCCCAAGTCTTTTGTTGAGGAGGAGAAGAGGAAAGTTATTGGAACTCCGGAGATGATGAGTAGTCCACCGATGCCGGTCATGGCGAGCGCCAAGAAAGTTGTTAACTCCACACCTGTAGTTACCGCCGGTAGTTTCGTTGCCGGAACGCCCGAAACCTCCCCCTGCATCGATCGCAGTCTCGCCGTCAGCACCATCAAGAAGGCGAAGAATATCGAGCACTCCGAAACCCCTCCGGCCGCCGAAACCCCCCCCACCTCCACTCAATCTTCGCCCGACCTTCCGACGCCGCCGCCCTTGAACCTCGCGTCTGCGAAAAAGGTGCCGGCCCCAATGGTCAATTTCGCGTCACCGGAGTTGTCAGTTTCGACTCCTCCCGTACCAATTATGGCGAGCGCCAAGAAGGCCACTCCCGCTGCGTCAATCAACGCCAGAGTCAACACGTCGCCTACTTTTAGCGCGGCCACTCCCGAGACCCCCCCCCGAGCTCGATGCTGCGAACTTGAGCCTCACGCTATCCAACACCAAGAGCATCTTGAGAAATTTGAGTCTGAGCTCGACCAAGTCTGCTGTCAGCAGTCTCGGGTCGCCAGAAGTAAACACCCCCTCCGTCGTGGTGCGCAGCAGCACGAAGAAGGCAAGGAAGAACATTAACCCCCCCAACACGCCGCTTCTCGCGTCTGCTTCGAAAAAGATACTCGACAAGAGGGAAAGGCACGGCAGGGAAATTGAGGAAGAGGGAGGAATTGTGAAAGGGCTCTTCGAGGCGGGAGAGGGAGACGAGGAATCAGTCGCCACCCCGGTCGCCCCTCTGGCGTGTTTGAAGCTGGTTGCGCAGGACGAGTGGGACAAAGCACCAAGACTCGTTAAGATGCAGGCGAAGCTCGAACCCCTGAACGAGGCGGTGCAGAACTTCAACGCGTATTTTGAGGAGAATGTGAACAAGGAGGAAGTCGAGGAGGGAATTGCCATGGATATGAGCGGCAAGCGCATGATCTTGATGGGCCTCGCGCACTTCGGAAGGCTCGTCATGGGGGAGAAGAACGGAAAGAAAATTTACAAGGCTGCCTAAAGGGGGAAGGATGAGGCACCGGTAAAAGGAGGGGAGGGGAGTGGAGGGGGGTGATAAACGTAATGATCTAGTAGGGAGGTTTGATGAAGAATGCGTATTTTGAGCCGGCTTTTTAATTTTTGACATTTTGTTTTCAGTTTTCAATGTTTTTAATGGGTTAAAAGATGTGAGAGAATTCATGACTGAAAGATTAGATCGTTTAATGTTCCGGGCTGACCTGCGACGAATTGAAAAGTATTTAAGCCTATTCTTCGTTTTATTCAGAAATTTAGGACCCCTGAGCGATTGGTTCAATCCTACAATTTCCCAAAAGAGTGAATTTTGGAAATGAAATCGGTGTTCCGGGGATTATTTTGTCAGTATTGGGAATATTTGTCCATTTAAGGTCACCTGAAATTCACAATATTCTATGTTTAGAACAAATAAACACCAGGGAATCGAAAATCTAAACCAAAATCCATGAAGATAAGTTTTTCTGAAAAAATTACTATTAAAATCGTGTACTCAGGGATATCATAGGGTTGATTAAGACCAAAATTGAATTTGAAAATGACCAAATCACCGATTTACCCTCCAGCGATTTGACTAAAATAATTTTCGCTCAGATTTCGCGATCTCGAATTGATCGTAGCCCACACGAATATTCTAGACAATAAACTAGGTATTTTTAACAAGTCCTGAGTTTCTAATTACTTCTAGCGTCGGAGAAAAGGAGTTATTTAGTTTACGAACTTGGCTTCTCCCGCATTCTACATTAGCGCATCTCAATCTACCCTCTTCGCATAGATCGTTGCCCACACGAATATCCTAGACGACAACCTAGGTCATTCAAACCAGTCCTGAGTTTCTACTGACTAGATTTACGAACTTGGCGCCTCCTGCATTCGTTTCGTTGTCGTCTAAACGAAATTGACGAACTAGTGGAGAAGGAAAAGGATAGGAGCATGGGAAACACGGTAAACATCCCGCAGGAGTCGGGCAACGGTTGGGTCATCCTTCACGTTGACAGGCAATGCATTGAAGTGACGGTGTCCTCTGACCAAGCCGCAGACCCGAAGCTGCTGGCCTTCGGAGTGCAGCCCCACGACTTCAGGCAGAAGACGGAAGACTTCAGCACGCAGGTCAACGCTCAAGTCAAGCCCGCGTATTATAAGATGTTCGGCGCGATAGCCTTTGCGACCATATTTGCGAACATCGGAACAAGGTTGTTGGAGTTCAACGTAGGTGCGAAGCCGCGAAGAGCGAAGTGACGATCTGGGAATGTGATATTCGTGATCGTAATTTAGCTACGCTGCTAGTTTTAGAGTCAACATGGAAGCTGCTTTCATCGCTACGTAATTCTTACACGTTAACAACAATCTTCATGTTACTCGCTACGCTCGTCGTAGCGATGGTTAAGGCCATCGCCTACATACCCCTCATCTGGTCCATTTGGGTTCTCATCAAGACCATGAAAGGGTTACCGGAGAAGATTTCGACGGTGTTCGAGTCTTGGAAGGTGTTGGGAATCACGGCGGAGTACTACCCTGGGAGTAAGCACTCCAAACCAAGGCTCGGCTTCAAGCTTCCGACCGACCAACGTGGCACAAATGTAGCAAGGTTTCCCTCAACAAGCTCTAGCTCAAGTTCACCCATGTTCAACAAGTGAATATGGTTGGGGCAAAGTTTGACCCATACACTGGGCAGCCTTTGACGCAGCAGCAGCAGGACCAGTACGCCGGGGGCAGGCAGTACGGGCAGCCATGAGAAACGAACACCTAAAATGTAACATTAACAACAAGTACATGAAAACAAAACAATAAAAAAACGACAAAGCACAAGCTCTTAAAATTAAATCACCACAACAACTTTATTTTTATTCTACCAAGTTATCGTCGCGCTCGTCGGTCATGACTCCCCCCATCTCGAAATCCCCGTCGAAGCTCATGTCGTTGGCGTTCACTGGAGCGTACTTGTTGGGGTCGAGGGCCGGGGATGGCAGCCAGAGGTAGGTGACGTGCGAAAGAATTCCGAGGATGTAGATATCTGTCAGAACATAGCCTATCCACGGGATGCCCCAGCTCGTCTTGTCGGCCTGCGAGTCCAGAATCAAGGTCAGCATGAACACAGCAGGGAAGGTGGCGATGAGACAGCAGAGCTTCCTGAAGAGTCCCCTCTTGGCCGTCAGCATGTCTCCGCCCGCGGACCCGGGGTGGGCGACCATGATGTTGTCGTCACTGTTGCCCACCGTCAGACTCTTGATGTGTCTGAGCGAGTTCCTGACGGAGATGAGCAGCCACGCTATCCAGACGGACGCGCTGAACACGGCCCACCCGTTCCTGCTCTCGGCGTCCATGACGCCGTAGAACATGATGAAGATGGCCCAGGTGGACCCCAAGAAGACCAGGAACACCCTAGTACTCCTCCTCATGCTGTGCTGGATGAGCCACTTGCCGTCAGCCGTTAGAGTGACCACGACCTGGCAGGCGAAGATGGTAGAGAAGTGCGCGACGGTGACCAGAATGGTCCAGAAGTCCCAGCTAACCAGCGCCGCAAACGTCCCCGAATACAGCACGTTCATGTCGATGCTCTTGCTCGCGTTGACGTGAACGTAGTACAGCATGGCGATGAACGTAAAGCCGCACTCCAAATAGACCAACAAGCTGACCGCCTTCTGCAGGCCCAAGAGCTGCCCTTGGAACTGGATGCTCCTCTTGACCCAGAGGATGGTCATGACGACGTAGCAGACGAAGGCCACCGCGTAGAAGGGGATGAGCCCGAGCAAGTGGTGGGGCAGACTGCCGTGGGAGAAATTCCAGTTGAACGTGATGTCGAACATGAAGTGGTTCATTTCCGTCCTTGCCACGTCCGAGCCTGCGGCGAGCGAAGCGAGCCGAGGACGAAGCCAGAGGACCGAAGCGACGAGTTAATTTAGAAAACCCTTAATGCGAGGAGCGAGAGCGACGGTTTCATAATCTCGTCGTTTCAATATGAGCGGCATTTTCGAAGAGCCTCCTCGCTGTATTTACGACGCCTTCGTAATCTTGTCGCTCCGCTCCTCGCTAGTTTATACAATGGTTCTTAATGCTCATCGCTTCGCCCCTCGGGCTTCGTCCTCGCACTCGCACTCACCTTTGGTTTCACTGTGTATCAGCGCGCAGTTGGAGACCATGACCAAATACTCCACGTTGGGCTTGGGGGGCTTCAAAATAACCTCCAAGTCGTCAGCAGCATCCCCGTCGAGCTTCAAGTCAACAGTGATTGAAGTAACCACGGTCGTCGACGGACCGCTCTTGTATACGCCGGGCCTCCCCGTCATGGCAACGGCGTCCGAAAAATCCAGCCCCTGTCTGACGCTGCAGACGGACGCGTCCAGTGCCATTCCCTGCCCAGGTGTCATCTTGCACTCCGGGGGCAGCTCCACCGTAGGGGCCTCGCCTTCCTGCCTCTCCCAGTCGCAAGCTGAATTCGCCTCCTCCCAGCAGCAATTGAGGTTGCTCGCCTCGTAGTCCTCCAGGAGTTGCATCAAACTGATTTGAATTTGGTAGGTCATCTCCACGGGCTCCACGAGCCTCCTCCCCCCACCGCCCCCCCCCTCCCCGCCCCCCTCCACCTCATCACCCCCGTTGCGTTTTCTGCCCTCCCCCGTCATCCTCAAATTATTTATCTTGACTGTGACGTACTCCCCCGACAAAAGCGTAGTGGTCGGATAGTGCGTGGACGAAGAGGGATTCAGCTGCAAGTTTTCGTTTTCGTTTTCGTTTATACATTTAAGCGAAGCGAAGCGACAACGAGCAAACGAGCAAAAAATATGGCGTTAGACTCATTTATAAATAAATTCTCACACTACAAA
>BLQM01000115.1:34085-48182 GCA_012489335.1 Triparma laevis f. inornata
TCTCACACTACAAACCCAACGCAATCTCGATGCGTAAAGATTTCCGAACTCTCCTACCCTTTCACCCCTTCCCCCTCCTCTCACCTCATCGTCAGACGGACAGCGAAACTGCGACTCCGCGCGCCCACTGTAACAGTACTTGTCGCCGCCCAGCAGGTCCGTGTCGGGGTACGAGTCCACGAGGGAGCCGGCCCAACTTCCCGCGGGCAAGAGGATTGCGATGAGCGCTGAAAGTCGCATTTTATCGAACTGTAGTCGTCCGTTACGACAGATGAAGCGCTTTCCTGTACGAAAAGACTACTTATTCCCAAGAAATTTCGATCCACTTCAATTTTCTATACTCTGTCGCTTTTTATCCTGCTCAAAGTGCTGGAAACATTTGGAGTCGTTTGGGGTTTCATTCTGAACATCCCAATTTCACCTCACACACGATACTCATCCACCACAAGAACACGCACACACACTCTTATACGCACCCATCCCACCCCACCACAACCAAAATCGCCCTAAATCCCCACCCATCCCGCACACAGCCCAAACCAGACCTCCCGCACCCACCCCCAAACCCCGCACCCCTTTCATGTCCCTCCTGGCGTCCAACCCGGGTCTCCAGACCCGTGTCTTTTCGCTTTCCGAATCTTACAACGGGTCTTCGACCGATAAGTCAGGAATAAGCAAATCCGAGGGCGTAGAGCTGATCAAAATAGCACAGAGAGAGATCAAAGCCGCGATCTCCGTGATCAACGGAGGTCAATCCTCCGACAAGGAGAACACCAACAGCAGCAATGTAAACACTCCGACACGGGCTTCGATGACCCCGGTCAAGAATCCTTCCACGCCGATGGCGAGGTCCACCCCTGGAACCCCGGAAACTGCGATGAAGGTGAGGACGTTTGCAAACGAGGAGTGTATTTGTTCTCGTACAAGTACTCGTTCTCGTTCGTTCCACAGCCTCGCTCCACTCAGCCGCTGCAACCACTCCGCTTCACTTCACTTCAACCTAAATAACTAACACTTCCAATCTTCTTCTCGACTCGCTACGCTCGTCGCTACACTCGTCGTCGCAGACCCCAACCAAGAAAACCCTCCCCCCCCCGCCCAACTTTCCGCCCTCTCCCACCTGCACTCCGCAACGACTTCCCTCCGTTGTATTCTCCTAACCTCTCCCGCCCTCTCAAAAACTTACGCCTCCTCCAACCCTCTCGGCCTGGAGAAAATTTGCTACCACGTGATCTCAGCCGCCGTCGACCTCCTCACCAGATCCGACCCCAACGTCGCGACGGGCGCCGCCAAGTGCGGCATGGCGGCTTACGAGGTGATGGGAGTGTTGGCCAAAAATTACGTAACCGACTACACCATCCAACAAGATCCCAACATTGTCAGTCTCCCCTCCTTGAGTTCCAAACCCACCCCCCAGTCAGCCCTCCTCTACTCGATCCCCACCCCGACTCCGACATACACTTCCGGCTCTAACGACTTCGATCGCCAGCTCACGAAGATAATAGCCGGAGTCTCCATCAACGCCTCCCGTTGTGCCTCCGAGCTCTCCCTCCTCAGCGCCCCCTCCCCCCCCTCTCTAAACTTCGGCCAGAAGTTCGAAGCCTCCTTCTCCCTCCTCCAAAGCGACCCGTTCGCTGGACCCCACATCCTATACTCCACTGCGCTGCCGTACATCCAAATAATGCGAGGCCTGAAGATGGAGAAGGAGGGCGACAATTACCGGGAGAAGGGGCACAAGTTCCTGTGGAGGTAAGCCCCTCACAAAGACGCAGTTTTTGTCTCACCCCCCCTCCCCTCCCAAATTCTAACAAAACTCAATCCCCCCCACCCCCCCACTCCCAGCTTCGCGTCTCGCGTGGACAAGCACTACGCCGCAAAGTGTCAAAGTTCCAAAACAGCCAGGATTTCTCTCGAGATGGTCTGCTTGGAGGTGAGGAGGCGCGACGAGCAAAAAGACCGCACTCATCATCATCATTCATTTCTAACTCCTCGCTCGCCCCCCTACCCCCCCCCCTCCAGCTCCGTCGACAGGCCTGCCTTCTCCTCCTCGCGTCGCCCCTCCCCATCGCCCCCCGCCAAACCTGCCCCCCCGTCCCCGGCCCTCACCTCGAGGCCGCCGCGTCCGCCGCCCTCCGCGCCTCCGGGAATTACACCCAGCGCTGCACCCAAATCTCCGCCACCCACACCTCGTCCCCCTCCTCTTTCCTCCCCTCCTTCCACACGACGATATCTCCCCTCCTAATCTCCAACATTATGAAATCCAAAAAGCTCCCTCCCTCCTTCTCGGAGTACTCGGCTTGGCACATTTCATCGTCCCCTGAATCTATCACCAAAATCTTGCCGGTTTTAAAGTCCGACGCGGCTTCATTGACTTCCCTAAAACTCCTCGCGACGACCCTGAACCTTTTATCCGAGGTGAGACCCCCCTCCCCCCAAAAGTCACCCCCCCCTCTTTATATTTCTAACTCCTCCTCCCCCCACCAAAGTCCAAAGCAGAGAGCTACAACCAAATCAAAGACCTGATCGAAACTCTGCAACAAACTATAAAACAAACTGACAAGAAAGTTACGGCGCGCTGCTTCCGGATACTGAACGTGTCGAAACTTCCCTCCCTCGTCTCCAACCTCCTGACTGCCCCGCCCAACGACATCGACTCTCTCTCCCTAATCCTATCCACCTGCATCGCTCCGTTGTCGATCTCCTCAACCCCTCAACAGGCGGTAGACTGCTACGTGAAGTCCGCGGTGTTGCTGGACCTGAACCCCTCGACCGCCAACAAAAAGTTAGCTGAAGCCTGCCTGCTCAAGGGCTACAAGATATGCAGGGCCTCAGAGCACCCCAACGTTATCTTGTCGGCGGCCAAGAGTTTGGCGACTGTCGGTCGCAGGAGGTGAGTGTCCCACCTCCCCCTCCTCCCCCTCAAACCCAACCCAACACACCTAACACCCCCCCCCATCCCCCCCCCAGGTTCGACGACCAATCCTACTTAGACGCCATCCTCCCCATCATCATGAGCATAAAGTGCTTCAAACAATCCACCAACCCCCACCCCTCAAACGATGCTCACCAGTTAAGTCTCCGTTACGGCTTATTAAGCATCTGCTTGTCCAAGCTCAACCTCACAAAGCTATCCCTCCAATGCTACGTCCAGGCGGCCAAAACCTCCCTCGATTCCACAAACGTCGTAAATCACATCAACGATTCAATCATAAGTTCGGGGCGAGGACCCGTCAGCGTTGCTGCCGGCAGCGTCAAGAGCATGCTAACGTGCTGGAGCGACATCATCAACGACAAAAGCGCCCCCCCCGATTGCTCAATCATAGGGGCTACGACGTGCGAGCTATTAAGCGACGACAACTTCATCGTCGCCAACGACGACTCCAATGCTACAAACTCGTTCGTTGGAATAATTCAACACCACCTCCACCCCCACCCCGAAACTTTGACCGCAGTCTTATGCGACGCTGTTAAGATATGCGGCTCCACCGCCAGGGCCAATAGTAACAACACCACAGTTAGCAACATCATCGACGGCATCAAAACTCTCGACAGCATCTCCACCCCCACCAGTAAGCTTTTGCTCGACATGAACCTCCTGAGAGTTAGCGCAAGTATCGACAACAACACCAGCTTGAACTACTACGCCAAAGGTGAGAAAGAAGCGTCTCGTACACTACTACTACTACTACCACCACCACCACCACATTTTAACTAACCCACAAACCCACCCCTAGCTCAAGAAATTCTCAACTCAACAGCAAACTCCAACTCCAACTTCAAACCCACACCAGAGCAAAGCTTCGCGTGCAACATACTTTGCTCTGACATGTCGATGCACCACCACATGCCCTCCAACACCACGAAGAGTCACCTGCAAAATTGCCAATCCTTGCTCAGCAAAGTGCCCTCCGCGAAGAACAAGTTCGTCCTTTGCAAAACCCTTCGGAGCGAGTACATGTTCTTGAGGGACATCGCCAAAACAGTCGAGTGCGACAACTTATTAAAAACACTCTCAACCTCAACCGACAACAAAATACATTCGTGGAGCTCGAACTGTTGGGACCGAGTCGAGTACAACGACTTGACCAGCTCCCTCATTTCTGACCTGCGCAAAGGCGAAGACACCTACTCTCAAATCGAAGCCGCTACCAAAACTCTCAAGCAAAATAAACCCAACTCATACCCCCTTGCCCTCGCCATGATCGACTACGCCGAGGCGGCTGAAAAATACGGCAAATACGAAACCATGAAGGACATACTCAGAGAAGTTATCGACATTAGCAAAGAGAACATTAGAAACGCCGGAGGTAAAGAATGGCTAGGCGTTTTAGCGGAGAGCTTGGGCGAGCTCGGGAGGGTTTGGAGGCTTTTGGGCGACAAGAGGAGGGCGGAAGGATACTATACTGCCAGTTTAGAGAGTTTGGCCTACAAAACCGCCCCAGCGAGTTCCAAGAATGCCGCTGAGGAGGTGAGAAGTTGCGAGGAGCGAAGCGACGAGATTACGAAGCGTTGCAAATACAACGAGGAGCGAGTGTGAACGAGCTCTTCTGAACGAGCTCGTCCGAATGACTCGTTCAATTCGTCGCTTCGCTCCTCGGCTAGCTTCGCTCGCCGCTCCTCCCTGGAAATGCGTTAATTCCGCGAGTTACGATACTAGAAGCACTTTATACTAACTCGTCGCTTCGCTCCTCGCTCGGGCTTCGCCCTCGCCTCGCTAATGCTCCTCGCTTCGCTCGTCGCAGGATTACGACAGCGACGCCACTTCCATGTCGCTAGAGCCGTCCTTAAGAGCTCCTCATAACTGCCTATCTAGCGTCAAAATCAACGCCGACAACACTAAACTCTTCAGCGTGCCGAGCGAAAAGACCTCCACAACCATTTCGGACGACGTTAAAGAAGTAGGGAGTGACATTGCGTTCAACGTGATAGCAGTCAACAAGCTCCTCATGAACGGCGACATGCTTCGGAGATGTTCAAAAGGAGCGAACAACGGATTCATGCGGGAGTACGAGATGGCCGAGAAGGTTTTGGACGCCATTAGGAGTAAACAATATGGGTCGAAGCTGACCGATTCAAACCCCGACCCCGAGCAAAGATTGTTAACCCTCAAGTCCAAGGTTGACGTGCGAGTTGCGAGAGGTAACGAAATTTTACAAGGCTGGTCAACCGAAATCCAGGAGAGTTACCATCGCATAGCTAGTTCGAACGTTTCCGAGGGACACTCGAAAAGCTACGCCTGCTACCGACTGGGCCGAAATAGGCTCGAAGCGGCCAAGAGCAACGGCGAGCTGGAAAAACTTTGGGAGAGCGGAAACACAACCTACTGCAAGGACGCGAGAGAGCTGTTCAAGCGCGCCACAGAAAGGTGCGGACCGGGCACCACGAGTCTTTCTCGCCGCGTCCTCAGGTGCTTAATTTTGACGTCTGGTCCTTCGCGACCTCTCAACAGCGTCGTAAACTTGCACCGCACGATTGGCGTAGCTTCTAGAATCAACGTCAACCACAACGTCGACTCGGAAACGTTCAGAGTTCTCGACGACGCTCGTCTCAGCGACGAGGAACGGGGGCAAAAAATTCTCGAAATGGCCGAGGTCATGGAGGAGGGGTGGAATGTAGTTGGGCTGGGGATATGCCCAGGGGGAGAGCTAATAATTGGAGGATTACGAAAGTCGTCTGACGGCGTGACTCCGACCATCAAGTGCGTCCTCGATAAGTCCGCCCTCCTCTCTTCCTCGCTAGGGAAGCTAGACGCACTCCTCGAAGATTCCCGAAGGCAGCTAGAAGGCGTCGACGTTGACAAGGCCAAGGCGTTTGGAGAGAAGGAGAAGAGGGAGTGGTGGAAGAGGAGAGAGTCGACGGATAAGGGGCTGAAGGAGTTGATGAACAACATCGAAGGAGCTTTCAGAGGAGAAATAGCGAGTTTATTAGGAGACGAACATACTTCTGCGGCCAACTTGTGCAGTAAGTTTGAGGAAGCGTGCGTCGTCGACCTCACTGCGGACTCGGACTCGGACTCGGACTTAGACGACGCTCCCAGCCTAACTCCGGCGGAAGTTAAGAAGATGACGGTGGCAATATTGAAGAAGGAAATTTTAGAGAGAGATGAGGGGAAGTACATCAAGGGGTTGAAGAAGGTTGGCTTACAGGAATGCCTTTTGGACATGGTGAATGGGGAGAAGAAGCGCTCCTCCGCTGTGGCTCCTGCCCCCGCCTCCAATCCCAAAGCGTCCAAAGTCCCCAGAACAAACTCCTCAACCACCACTACCCTCGTCCTCATCCTCGACGAGCGGCTCCACCGCTTCCCCTGGGAGGCCATGCCGATGCTCGAAACCGAGTCTATTTGCCGCGTCCCGTCCCTCCCCTTCATCTTTGCCCCCTTGATCGAGCGCGGCGGAAAAATCCCTACCGTCCGCCCCGACAAGTGCTTCTACATCCTCGACCCCGAGGCCAACCTTCCGACAACCAGCAAAACCTTGAAGCCGGTGCTGGACTCTTTGGGCCGGCAGAAAGGCTACGGTTGGAAGAACAACCATTGCGGAAGCCTTCCGCCAATTGAAACTCTCGACCGGCTCAAAGAGGAGGACGGCCTGCTAATTTACTGCGGGCACGGCGGGGCAGAGTGCTGCTTTCCCCGCGCCGAGGTTGAAGGTGCGAAGCAACATGGACACCGCTTTCATCGTCACGCTATCCTAACTCTTTACGCTCATCGCAGACCGGCTCATGAACAAGGAGAGAGCGTGCAAGTCTTCCCTCCTTCTCTTCGGCTGCAGCTCTGGGCGGTTGAGCGCTGGCGGAGGCGCAACCCAAGGCTTGGGACCAGCATTCAAGACCTTGGAATACGAACCGGAAGGTGTCGTGACGTCATACCTGTCTTCAGGCGCCCCGTGCGTGGTCGGAAACCTTTGGGACGTGTCGGATAGAGATATTGATAGGTTCAGCATAGAGTTCCTCGATAAATTTTTAGGCGACGAGGACAGCGACGTGGCCAAGTGCGTTAGCGAGAGCAGGAAAGTTTGCAAAATGAGATACATAGTTGGGGCGGCCGTGGTGGTTTATGGCGTGCCGATTAAGAACATGCAAAATTTAAAATAAAAGAAAACACGCGCGAATTGGTTTTATAAATGTCCTTTTAGTTAGCCTTCTTAAAAGCGTTTCGTTTGTGTGACCCCCACCCTCCCTTATAACACCCTTACCCCTGAAAAACTACCCCCCTCCCCCCCTAATAAAACTTTTCTTTCTTTTCTATAGTTTGTCGTAGCTAGGGTGCAGCTCGTGCTGACTCTGCGCTTTCTCCAACCCTGGTCGAACGACGGGCCTACTACTGATAGGAGCGGCCCCGAGCAATACCGCCGACTGCTCGGCAGCGCGCACAATTGCGCCCCCCTTCGCTCCGAAATTGCTCATCCTGGGGCTGCCCGCTCCGAGTTCACCCCCGCCCTTGGCTGCCCACGACGGACTTCTCTGTAGTTCTCGCGGCGCTGGTGCTGGTGCTGGCGCACCATTACCACCATGCATGCTGGTCGGCCCCTGTGGCCTCTGGCCCCACTTCCTCTCCGCCGGCTGCTTGTTGAACCCGAACATGCTTATTCGCTTCTTTTCCTGCACGACATTCTCGACGACCACCTTCTCGGCTTCCTCCATCATCTCGTCGAGCTCCCTCTCCTTCGACAGCGGCTCGGCCTGCCTGCTCATCTGTTTGACTTGCTCCTTGATCTGTTCCTCCTCACTGTGCCTCGCATTAGTTGTGTCTTCAACGTACTTCCTGTAAGCGTTGGCCTTCTTGTTGCTCGCCAGGCTCTGATCAATCTGCGACCTGTCCCTCCACAAATTCAGGGTCACCTTGTACATTTGATCGAGCCGTTTAGTCCACAGACCCTTGGCCTTGGTGTTCTCGTAAAAGATCCTCCTCGCCATCCTTCCCCTGTACATGCATTGCAGCATGCAGGCCGAGTTGAACTCATCACTGAGATCACACAGCACCGAGGTCTTGTCCATGATGTTCATCTTGATCCTCAACTCCCCGCTCAAGCTCTCCATGAGCTCGCCGTTGATACTGTCGAAGGTCTTCTGGTCGAGCTCGCTCATGTCCATGGCGCCATCCAACCCAAAACCCTTCCTGGCGAACGCTGACAAAACATCAAGGAAGAAGACCATGCCGTACTTGTCCCTCTTGATGCCGAGTTCCCTGACGTACTGGATAATATGCTTCCTCCTGACCTTGTGGCCGTGCCTGTTAACCTGCATCACATCCGGCTTGTAAAGATCCTCCTCCCACCTCGTGACGAGGTGCTCCTGACCCTTGAGGCCAAGGGGTGGGTCCAATCTGTACAACAAATCAACGAGCTTGTAGCCCTCCATGAAGTAGTCCTTCTCGGTGTCCAACTCTCTCCAAAGCTTCCCGAATTGCTCGATATGGTCGTTGTTGAGGTGGAAGTCGTCTTCGTTCTGCGCCTCCGCGAAGTTCTCTAGAATGACGGCGATGAACAAGTTAAGCATGATGAACGTTCCGATGACCACGAACGACATGAAGTAGGGCAGGGCCACCGCGTGGCCCTTGGCCTCGAGATCGTGCATGAGGCCATTCCAACTCTCTCCCGTGGCGGTCCTGAAAAGCGTGAGCATGCTGTAGGCAAACGTCGAGAAATTTTTTCGGTCGGTTATGAACTCCAAGTCGTCGTAGTTGGCCGGCGTGACGTCAGCGAAGAGGTTCATGCCCATGACGGCGAAGACGTAAAGGCAGAGCATCAGAATGGAGCCGACGTTGGCGAGACTCGGGAGACTGGTGAAGAGCGCCACGAAGAGGTTGAGCAGAGGCTTGTTGTGCTTGATCAACCTGACCATCCTCGCGATACGGAGCACCCTCAAAATCTTGATGTCGATGCCGATGGAGATGCCCATGCTAGACGCGATCATGTCCATAATGGAGCAGACGACGATAAAGAAGTCGAACCGGTTCCAGCCAGCACTGAAGTACTGCCTGAACCCAAGGCCGAAAAATTTCAAGATCATCTCCATGATGAAGATGGCGTTCCAGACGTAGTCTACGCTATCCAGGGCCAAGACGTAGCCATCGCTCATGTTGTGGTAGGGCATGGCCATGGAGAAGATGGACATCATGATGACGGTCATGATGAAGTTGTCGAACTTGTCGGACTCGACCAAGGCGTAGATCTTCTCCCTCTTGTCCAGGACGGAAGCGTACCCGCACGTGGTCCCTACGAACCTAGCGCGTTCCCAGGGGCTCTTGAACCTCATGGGAGCCCTGCTCGCCATGATGGACTTCTGGGCCCTGACCCACTCCATTTGGTCATCGCTCAAAAAGAGGCTCACGTTGCCACCCTCGGCCTTGACCTCTCCGAACTTGTTGATGACAACTCCCACGAATAGGTTGATGACGAAGAAGCTTCCTAAGAAGATGAAGAACACGAAGAAGAACGCGTAACCGACGCTGGCATCGATCTCGGGGTGCTTGTCGACCTGCGTGACGTCGTTACAGGAGGCCATGATGTCGGGCCACATCTCCAAACTCGCGATCTCGAACAGGGTCGTCATGGCCCTGGGCACGCTGTCGAAGTGGTACGGTTGGTTGATCCACTCTCTCGGCACACCCTGCAGGTAGGTGTTACCATCCCCATCAGTCACCGTGATGTTCGTCCAGTTTCCGACGCATTGGTCTAAGTCCAGGGAGTACCTGTCCGTGTCTCCGTCTCCGTTGCAGTAGTAAAGGAGGCCACTGAAGAAGGTACTTCCACAGATGCTGAATATGAGGAAGCACATGAGCACCACGAGGATTACGTTAATGCACGCAGGCAACGCGATGAAGATTGCGTTGACCACCACCTTCATGTTGGGAGCGCGGCTGATCATGCGGAGGGGCCTAAGCCCCCTCATCGCCCTCAGACTCTTCAAGAAGGTCAGGTCGACCTTCCCCACGAGCACGATTCCGGCGACACTGACCATGACGATGACGAAGTCAAGGATGTTCCAGCTGTTCTTGAGGTAAGCGGTCGGGCCCATGAAGAAGCCCATCGCAAAGATCTTCAGCATCATCTCTCCGACGAAGAGGGCGGTGAGGGCGTAGTCGTTGACGTGGAGGAATTGGGCAAGGAACGAGTCGGGAGCCTCGGCGACGGCAGGCTCATCTAGGGCAAGCAACACGCTGCTGTAGGCGATGAGGAACAGGATGATATTATCAAAGAGCGGGTCGACGACCTTCTTGGCGCAGGCTTTTCTGAAGCCATTGTCCCGGTGCAAGACGCACAAGCTGGTCTTGTTAGACAAGCAAAGCTCGTACTTGACCTCCCTTTCCATGGCAACCTTCTTGGCACCCCTGACCTTTTGAACGGCGGTCGGCTCCATCAGACTAATAGCGGAGGGAGTGATGTCCCCGATGGTGTAGAGCCTGTCGAGGTCCGCGAAGAAGATCATGCTGTCTGCTTCCCACTCCATCGCGAGGACGGACGCGCCGCGGCCTCGCATGTCCTTCATTTCCTTGTGGTCGATCTCGACGATGCTATGGCGGGCCACGCGGATTTGCTCTCCCTTGGCATTCTTCACCATCGCCTCCCTCTCGGCCTTGGACTTGGCCCTCTCTCGGGAGTGGGCCGCAGGCTTCACCTCTTGAATGCCGGATCCGTCGTGGCCCCTCTTCTTCTTCTTGGGGGCGATGGCGAGGTTGAAGAAACCTAATTCTAGCAGGCGTTGGCCGACGATGGCGGCGTCGTTGTTCCTCTTGGTGACCTTGTTCTTCTTGAGGAACTCGATGAATTCAGCGCCGCTGAAACTGTCCATGTAAGTCCTGGCACCGCGGTGCCTCGTCTTGATGTTGATGCCGCGGCGAATGAGCTTCATGAAGTTCCTCACAATCTTGAAGTCCTCCTTCAGCTCCTCGTCCATCATGCTCTCATGCCTGGCACTTTCAAGGTTGACGCCCTTCTTGGTCTTGATCTTGATGGTTCCCTTATCTCCGTCGGGTACGGAGAAAGAGCCCACCGACATGTCGTCAAGCATCTCCTTGGAAATGGCCAAGGAGGAAACGGACTGACGGATGGATTTTGTGATCATCGACGCCTCTTCAACGCTCTGGTTCGCGAAGTAGCCAGTGGCGTCTTCAGAGTTGGCCTGGTAGAGGTGGATGACATTGGCGTGGATCCGCTGAAGAGAAATATCCGTTGCATCGAGGACGAAGTCGTAGAGCCTGTCCTTGCCCCTCACAACCTTTGTCGCAACTGGGTGCTGGTGGCGCGCCGACTTTGGTTTGGTGGGGATGTTCCTTTGCTGTGAGAAGGGGGTTGCGATGTCCCCGCCATCCTCCATCTCTTCGTCCTCATTGACCTGCTGCAAATTCGTCATCTGGACACTCTGTTGGCTTGGCTTGGGGGAGTCCGGTTGCTGGATGCCCAAAGCAAGCGACATACGCTTGAAAAACGTGGACTGGGGGGGTGGTTTTTTGTATTCCTCGACGACTTTATCTTCATCTAACGGGTTACCAAAGTAATAGCCCATGTCCTCGACTTCCTGCGTCTCGGCCTTTCGGCGGTCTTTTTCCACAGAATGGGCAGTCTTCGTTGATATGTACGGGTTTTCTTCTTGGGATTGAACCGCGCTGCTGCCTCCTCCTCCGCCGGAGACATCACCAGTGGTATTGCCACCGCCACCGCCACCTCCTCCGAAGAAGTAACCACCACCTTCTTGCTCAGAAAACGTCATACGCTTGCTGGTTTTGTTGGCAGCCGCTTTACTCTTGGTAGGCTGCTCAGCCGCAGGCGCGATTTTTTCATCATGGACAGCAGCAGCCCTGGCGGCGTTGAGGGCGGCTTTCTTATCGGCCTTGTCTTTCATCAGTTTGTCCTTGTTTTTGGACTCCTTTGCTTCCTCCTCCTCGGTCAGGATGCAAATTTTAAAAACGAAGCACGAAGGGCAGGCCAGGCGGTAAAGATTCTTAACAAGTATCTTGACCTTGCTGAGGGCGGCCTTGACGTCGTTCTCTCGCTCGATCTCCTCGTAAAAGGTAGATTTGGACTCGCCTCCGGCCTGCTGGAAGTTGTCAAGGAGGATGGCGAGGAACAAGTTCAGCACGATGTAATTGCCAATGCAGAACATGGAGCTGGCGTAGATGGCGCCGACAGCCCCGTTGACCTTCATGACGTTGTAGAGAACGTCGTTCCAGTTCTCCCCTGTCACCACCTGGAAAACGGTGAGGAGGGCAAAGCCCAGAGTGTTGAAGTTGGCTCGAGGGGTGCCGTCGAAGCCATTCTGCGAGTGACGAGCGTAGCGAGTCGAAGTTTTTAGTTGCGTAATTTAACGAGTTAGAATTGGGTGGGGGGTGAAAGCGGCTTGGGGGGTTGGAGTAAAGCTAGTAGGGTGGGTGAATTACAACCGTAATTGTCGCAGTCCCAGCGAGGAGCTGAGCGACGAGTTCAAGACAACGCGTTCTCTGGTTTACGAGGAGCGAAGCAACAAGTTCATAGAAAGCCTGTTCTCTACTTTATGGGCTTCGTCCTCGCGACTTCGTACCTCCTCGTTGAACTTGCCGCCGTAGAACTGCATCCCGAAGAGCGCGTAGATGAAGAGGAAAAGCATCAGGATCAACCCGAAGTTCGCGAGGCCGGGAATCGACCTAATCACGGTGATGATGAGCTGGTTGAGGGAGTGCCACGACTTGGCCAGCTTGAGGGTACGGAGGACGCGGAGGAGGCGGAAGGTACGCAGGGACGAGAAGCCGCCGCCGGACAGGAGCGCCACCTCGACCCAACTGAAGGTCACCACGGAGGCGTCGAAGCTGTTGTAAGGGTCGGCGAGGTAGTTGCACACTCCCATGCCGATGGACTTGACTACGAGTTCGAACGTGAAGAGAATGGTGAAGAACCAGTTGGCCTCCTCGAGCATCTTTCGATGGGACTCGGAGGCGCCGTGGAACTCCATACTCATGAAGAGCGTATTTACTAAGATGGCGAGGGTGACGATGGTGCCGAAATTCTCGTTGGTTCCAAAGGTGTAGCACGCATCCCTGAATTCCGCGTACCACTTGTAGAGGAAGAACGTGTTGTCGAACACGACTTGTTTATCGACCCTCCAGCGATCCGGGAACTCAAGCATGGCGAGTTTCTCCGCCTTGATCCTCTTCTTCTCTTCGATCGCGAAGCGCTCGGCGGCCTCTATCTCTATGATCTCCTGAGGCATGTCCGCCGGTGGCTTCGTGAGGTCCTTTGCGTTGGCGACATACGCCTCGTAAATAACCGCGACGACGAGGTTGATGGCGAAGAGACTTCCGAAGACCACGATCAAAATGAAGTACGGGACGGCGATGAAGCCGACCGCGTCCCACGCGGCAAAGCACATGTCGATCCAACCCTCGAGGCTCATGGCGGTGAGGATGGTTAGGAAAGACTGGAAGATGTTGTCGAAGCCAATGTTCCCCTCTCCGGGATCCTGCGACGAGCATTAGCGAGGAGCGAAGCGACGAGTTAGTATAAAGTGCTCCTAGTATCGTAACGAGCAGCGAGCGAAGCGAGCCGATTGCGTGAAGAGTGGCGAGCGAAGCAAACCGATTAACGCATTCCCAGCGAAGAGCAAAGCGACGAGTTGAACGAAATCAAGTACAAATCCTCGTCGCTTCGCTTCGCTCGTCGCTGCTCCTCGCTAGTATAAAGTGCTCCTATTATCGTAACTCGCGGAATTAACGCATTCTCAGCTCGTCGCTTCCCTCCTCGCAGTTCCTCACCTCGTTCCAGAGGCCCAGGGTCGTTCCGGCCTCGCCTGAAACGACCTTGTCGCTGCAGATCTGACCGGCGTCGCACTGACTCCAAGCGCCTGGGGCCGTCCCGCAAATGGCCCAGTCGTCAGCGTCGACTCTCAGCCACTCCGTGTCTGGATTGGCGTTCCAGTCTATGCCTTCAGGCTTCTCGAAGCATTTGAACCTCAACTTTCCCATGAACAGCTGGAGGCCGAAGATTCCGAATACGAAGAACATGAAGGCGAGGAGGTTGCCGACGTTCATGAGGAGGGGGAGGGAGCTGAGGAGGGCGGCGACGAGTCGCCGCACTCCTTCCACTCGTTGGATTGTTTTGAGGACTTTGAGGATACGAACTGGGGGGG